>OZ024799.1:36605681-36668181 GCA_964017045.1 Omphiscola glabra
AGAGAGAAAGAGAGAGAGAGAAGAGAGAGAGAGAAAGAGAGAGAGAGAAAGAGAGAGAGGTGAGAAAGAGAGAGAGAGAGAGAGAGAAAGAGAGAGGGAGAGAGAGAAAGAGAGAGTGAGAGAGAGAGAGAGAAAGAGAGAGAGAGAAAGAGTGAGAGTGAGAAAGAGAGAGAGAGAGAGAGAGAAAGAGAGAGGGAGAGAGAAAGAGTGGGAGAGTGAAAGAGAGAGACTTCAGTTTAGAAATTTTTAATTTCACATCCGACTTCAGAGTCATGATACTATTTTTTAATTACCTGAGATTGCCGACGGAGTGCAATATCAAAATAAATGCTTTAACAAAACAAAACTCCAAGTTTAACGCTACTTAAAGATTTTAAATAGATTACAAATATAAAAAAAATAAACTCACTTAAAAAAAACAACAACAAACAAACAGAACTAACAAACTAACTGCAAAACTAGCAGGCGTGAATAATGGAAAAGATCTACAAAATGAGACGCGAAACAATTCAATAAATATTTGCTCATTAATGCCTTAAGTGAGAGTGAGAGAGAGAGAGAGAGAGAGAGAGAGAAAGAGAGAGAGAGAGAGAGAGGAGAGAGAGAGAGAGAGAGAGAGAGAGAGAGAGAGAGAGAGAGAGAGAGAGAGAGAGAGAGAGAGAGAGAGAGAGAGAGAGAGAGAGAGAGAGAGAGAGAGAGAGAGAGAGAGAGAGAGAGAGAGAAGAGGTGTCGCAAGATCATGTTCAATGTAATTAACCGACAAAACCTGTCTGAAAATGACGACTTGCGGGTGGTTAGGGGGGAAGGGGGCGGGGGAGCAAGATTTGTTTGATGTCTTAAAAAGAACCAAGCCGGAATCAATAGAAAGCAGACATACATATATGAAATGACGCTGAGATCTATGTGAAGCAGACAGCCATGATGTGAACAAATGAGATCTATTTGAAGCAGACAGCCATGATGTGAACAAATGAGATCTACTTGAAGCAGATACATATAGTTTAATAGTTGATTACTTTTGGATTAGTTTCGCCTTCAGATTTTACGTTAAAATGTTACTACGCAGGCTGGGGGAGGTGGGGTTCTCAAGATCAATACCATATATAGGACTCAATGTTTTTGGTATCAAGGGCCCCACTGATATTTTGTTTAAGGCTTAAGGTATTGGCCGAAATTTGGATCACAGCGTTCAAGCTTTTGCCCCACCTCGGTTTCATTTTCAAACTAGATATCAGATACCCACGTAGATATCATGTTCAAGCTGCTGATCCAGTCAGATATCATGTTCAAGCTACTGATCCAGGCAGATATCATGTTCAAGCTGCTGATCCAGTCAGATATCATGTTCAAGCTACTGATCCAGTCAGATATCATGTTCAAGCTACTGATCCAGTCAGATATCATGTTCAAGCTACTGATCCAGTCAGATATCATGTTCAAGCTACTGATCCAGGCAGATATCATGTTCAAGCTACTGATCCAGTCAGATATCATGTTCAAGCTACTGATCCAGGCAGATATCATGTTCAAGCCAGAGATCCTTTATGATTTTCGGATGAATCTTATGAAGAAAATATTGTCCCTCCCGTCTAGAAAATGAGGGACAGTGTGTTACTGGACGGCGCCTCTCGGACAGATGTACTAAACACATTCGAAAAGGTCTGCAAAATAAACAGTGTCCCAAAGCAGCGACCACAAGGGCTCCAGCGACTTGACCATTACCACCGTTGTTTCCTGTACCAACACGCCCGCCAGAGTTAATTTAAAGAACATACTTTTACAGACGTCACTTGTTAAATCTTTTCTTAGGGCCCCCAACTCCCCCCCCCCATTTTTTTACAACCAATCACCGTTGACCTACTTTTCTTCTCTTCCTTCCTTATTTACCATATTAACTCTCTTAAATACTAATGGTATATTTATTTACTCTAGCTGTCTCTCCGACAATACATTTCAGCAGAGTGAAAATGTTAATTGTAATAGTTGTTTTACGCGTTCTTTGTTCCGCCGAAGAAGGCTTCTTGTCGACACGTTCGTTTTTGTCACGTCCTTTTCCCAGGTTTTCTCATTCTTCGTTTCCCATATTTCCTCCTACCTAACCTGACTGCATTCTCTCCCCCCCCCCCCCTTATTATCGCTCGCCTCAACAAGTCCCGTCCAATCACAAGAGATAACCCCATCACACAAGGAAGTCCCACCCATCACAAGAGATAACCACATCACACAAGGAAGTCCCACCCATCACAAGAGATAACCACATCACACAAGGAAGTCCCACCCATCACAAGAGATAACCCCATCACACAAGGAAGTCCCACCTACACAAGTATTACCACACCTCAAGAATTACCCCTACACACTAGGAATTCCCACCCAATGACAAGAGATTACCCAATCACTACAGGAAGTTCCACCCCAAGAATTACCCAATCACCTTAGAACAGTGGTTCTTAACCTTCCCAATGCCGCGACCCTTTAACGCAGTTTCTCGTGATGTGGCCATCCCCGAACCACAAAATTATTTTATTTGCTACTTCATAACTGTTTAGTATGTGTGTTTTTCATTGGTCTTAGGCGAACCCTGTGTAAGGGTCATTGGACCCGAAAAGGGGTCGCGACCCACAGGTGGAGAACCACTGCCTTAGAAAGTCCAAATCCGGTAACATGGAAGCTGGTATTATGTTTCGCTGTTTTTATGTTAAACCTAAGATCAACCTAATGGCTGGTATGATGCACATGGGGCATGGTTCAATCTAAACTGGTTTGTATGATGCACACGGAACATGGTTCAATCTAAACTGGTTTGTATGATGCACACGGAACACGGTTCAATCTAATCTGGTTTGTATGATGCACACGGGACACGGTTCAATCTAAACTGGCTGGTATGATGCACACGGGACATGGTTCAATCTAAACTGGCTGGTATGATGCACACGGGGCATGGTTCAATCTAAACTGGCTGGTATGATGCACACGGGACATGGTTCAATCTAAACTGGCTAGTATGATGCACACGGGGCATGGTTCAATCTACACTGGCTGGTGTGGGGCATGGTTCAATCTAAACTGGCTGGTATGATGCACACGGGGCATGGTTCAATCTAAACTGGCTGGTGTGATGCACACGGGGCATGGTTCAATCTAAACTGGCTGGTATGATGCACACGGGGCATGGTTCAATCTAAACTGGCTGGTATGATGCACACGGGGCATGGTTCAATCTAAACTGGCTGGTATGATGCACACGGGGCATGGTTCAATCTAAACTGGCTGGTATGATGCACACGGGGCATGGTTCAATCTAAGAGTCAAGATGCCACGGACGATTTCATCTCAATGTCCTTCTGTTTATAGAGTGGAAATAAAATGTTTAAAATCTCCTTTGTCTCAAGAATAAAAATAGACAAATTTATCTTATGGATTTGATCTAATACAATAAATTATTAGAAAAAAAATGGGGGGGGGGGGGGGTGGTGGTATTTTAACTAGGTCAACCCAGTCGCGTAACATTACAGGTCTGGTCATGGAGGAAGTTACGTAATTGGGTTTTGATTTCAGAAAAATGGCATTGTTGTCTTTGGAGTTCCTATCTCCATGAATAGAATATCGTATTGGCTCTCTCCCCACCCCCCCCCCCACACACATACACAAACTCACTAATAGTGCAACCTATAAACAGCAGTAACAGGTCAACATAACACGCTATCCTCCCCCCTCCAAACCACCATTAACTGAAGGCCTGTGTGGCTGACGACATGTTGACAAAGATTTGTTAAAGGAAAACTTTGAATATTGGCCAGGCAAACAAGAGTTGTTCGTTTTATGAAGTTTTCCCAATGTAGTCACACATTAATCAGAGTCAAAACTAGAAACAATAATTGATTTTAAGCTTTCGATAACTGTAAAGAAACAGCAGAAGAGAAAAAAGTAAAATTCCAATCTCAACCAGGGAAATGAGGCTTGCAACATTGTGTCTTTATTTTGTCATTGTAACATTGTATCTTTATTTTGTCATTAAAACATTGTGTCTTCACTTTGTGATTAAAACATTGTGTCTTCACTTTGTCATTAAAACATTGTGTCTTTACTTTGTCATTAAAACATTGTGTCTTCAGTTTGTGATTAAAACATTGTGTCTTTACTTTGTCATTAAAACATTGTGTCTTTACTTTGTCATTGTAACATTGTATCTTTATTTTGTCATTAAAACATTGTGTCTTCACTTTGTGATTAAAACATTGTGTCTTTATTTTGTCATTAAAACATTGTGTCTTCACTTTGTGATTAAAACATTGTGTCTTTACTTTATCATTGTAACATTGTATCTTTACTTTGTCATTAAAACATTGTGTCTTTATTTTGTCATTAAAACATTGTGTCTTTATTTTGTCATTAAAACATTGTGTCTTTACTTCGTCATTAAAACATGGTTTCCTAACTTTGTCATTGTAACATTGTATCTTTACTTTGTCATTAAAACATTGTATCTTTACTTTGTCATTAAAACATTGTGTCTTTATTTTGTCATTAAAACATTGTATCTTTACTTTGTCATTAAAACATTGTATCTTTATTTTGTCATTAAAACATTGTGTCTTTATTTTGTCATTAAAACATTGGGTCTTTACTTTGTCATTGTAACATTGTATCTTTACTTTGTCATTAAAACATTGTATCTTTACTTTGTCATTAAAACATTGTGTCTTTGTTTTGTCATTAAAACATTGTATCTTTACTTTGTCATTAAAACATTGTATCTTTATTTTGTCATTAAAACATTGTGTCTTTACTTTGTCATTAAAACATTGTGTCTTCACTTTGTCACTGAGTAAAAAATCCGTAACTTGTGGGTCGCACATTGAAAATCGTCATTCTTTATTTGGTCTGTTTGATAACAGCTTTTCTCTGGCCCTTTACCATGTGGTTACTAGGAAATTATTGAGCTATGACTAGTGCTTGTATTTGACAAGACCTATAGATTTTTTAATGTGACAGTATGCAAGAGAGTAAGTAAGACAGCAAGTAAGACAGTAAATTAGTAAGTAAGAAAGACAGTAAGTAAGACATTAAGTAAGACAGTAAGTAAGACAGTAAGTAAGACAGTAAGTAAGACAGTAAGTAAGACAGTAAGTAAGACAGTAAGTAAGACAGTAAGTAAGACAGTAAGTAAGACAGTAAGTAAGACAGTAAGTAAGAAAGTAAGTAAGACAGTAAATTAGTAAGTAAGAAAGACAGTAAGTAAGACAGTAAGTAAGACAGTAAGTAAGACAGTAAGTAAGACAGTAAGTAAGACAGTAAGTAAGACAGTAAGTAAGACAGTAAGTAAGACAGTAAGTAAGACAGTAAGTAAGACAGTAAGTAAGACAGTAAGTAAGACAGTAAGTAAGACAGTAAGTAAGACAGTAAATTAGTAAGTAAGAAAGACAGTAAGTAAGACAGTACGTAAGACAGTAAGTAAGACAGTAAGTAAGACAGTAAGTAAGACAGTAAGTAAGACAGTAAGTAAGACAGTAAGTAAAACAGTAAGTAAGACAGTAAGTAAGACAGTAAGTAAGACAGTAAGTAAGACAGTAAGTAAGAAAGTAAGTAAGACAGTAAATTAGTAAGTAAGAAAGACAGTAAGTAAGACAGTAAGTAAGACAGTAAGTAAGACAGTAAGTAAGACAGTAAGTAAGACAGTAAGTAAGACAGTAAGTAAGACAGTAAGTAAGACAGTAAGTAAGACAGTAAGTAAGACAGTAAGTAAGACAGTAAGTAAGACAGTAAGTAAGACAGTAAGTAAGACAGTAAGTAAGACAGTAAGTAAGACAGTAAGTAAGACAGTAAGTAAGACAGTAAGAAAGACAGTAAGTAAGTAAGAAAGTAAGAAAGTAAGAAAGTAAGTAAGACAGTAAGTAAGACAGTAAGTAAGACAGTAAGTAAGACAGTAAGTAAGACAGTAAGTAAGACAGTAAGTAAGACAGATAGTAAGACAGTAAGTAAGACAGTAAGTAAGACAGTAAGTAAGTAAGAAAGTAAGACAGTAAGTAAGACAGCTAGTAAGACAGTAAGTAAGACAGTATTTAAGACAGTAAGTAAGACAGTAAGTAAGACAGTAAGTAAGACAGTAAGTAAGACAGTAAGAAAGACAGTAAGTAAGACAGTAAGAAAGACAGTAAGTAAGACAGTAAGTAAGACAGTAAGTAAGACAGTAAGTAAGACAGTAAGTAAGACAGTAAGTAAGACAGTAAGTAAGACAGTAAGTAAGACAGTAAGAAAGACAGTAAGTAAGACAGTAAGTAAGACAGTAAGAAAGACAGTAAGTAAGACAGTAAGTAAGACAGTAAGTAAGACAGTAAGTAAGACAGTAAGTAAGACAGTAAGTAAGACAGTAAGTAAGTAAGAAAGTAAGACAGTAAGTAAGACAGCTAGTAAGACAGTAGGTAACGTGACATGGAATGATGCCACTAGACTTCAGAGCCCCATTTATTTATTTGTTGTTTTTTTTTAAGTCACGAAAACTTTATAATTTTAATTCCTTAATTGAACAAAACGATTTGATCCCGTTGTACTCACCGGAGAATTTCTGAATTAAAAAAAATCCAAATGTTTTTTGTTTATGTGGACATGTGGGTTTATTTTTTTAGAAGTAGCTAACAGGAAACATTGCTAAATATTATTGAAATGCTTTGATTTGAGTTAAAAATTTCGCCAAAACGATCTGAGAGTGTGACATTTTGGGTATAGAAGAAGGACTGATAAATGAGAGTTTAAAGAAAACAACAAGAAATTGATGCGTTGTTAGCCAACAATAAAAATAATCTATGGGCCACCTTTTATAAATTTATATCAAATTTATGTTACATAATTCATTTGCATAATAAATTTCCCAAATAATGAGTCACTCTTAAAATTAAATCGTGCCCTTAACGTTACTCAATGAAAATCTAATTTGAATATTTTCTCTATGAATATGAAAAAGTAAAATACATTTGTGACTCTGAGATCACCCAACTACAAGCGTAATGTAAATCATCATCATTAAAAATGGGGGTAAAAAACGACCCGTTTAAAAATGTAAACAAATTTAATTTCGAGGATATGAAAAGTCTCATTTTGTGTTTTTAAAGAAAAGATTATAGGCAATTTCAAAACTAGAACTAGAAAAGTGCACGTGAATATAAATGTGTTTAAAATTGACTTCAAAATGTATTAAATGTCCGTTCGTTAGAACATGAGAAACAGTTTCTATAAGTAACTTAAAATTGCAAGAGTTAAAAAAAACACAAAAGAAAATGTGAAAGTTTGCTTGTAGACAGACTCATAGCCATGTGGCCAGAACCTTAGATCGATCAAATAGTCCAGGTCTCTGAAAAAATGGACTATTGATTTTTAGGCCATACTGAAATATTACATTCACTTTTTGGGACCTCTCTTTTATTACATTCCCTTTTTGGGACCTAGGCCGTACCCACTTGGGGACTTAACCTTAAAGCGGAAGTTGCATTGTAAAAGACAAAGAAATAATAAACACATTGAAAAACAGTGAAATTTGAAAGTTGGATCTAAATATCTAAATGATACATTGATGACTACTACAATTAAACCCTTGATCCCAATAATAAAGTTAAAACTTTGTTGCCAATAACACAATTACCGTAACTATTTTTTCCCAATATACAGTTAACCCGTTGCTCTTAATAATAAGGGTGGTAAACAATTTTGTCCGTTAAAACTGTATTGCCTTACACTTGGGAGGTAAAGTCTATAGATTAACTTTGGAAACTGCTGTTCAAAGTTGGAGATGACCAATAACATTAATGAATTGACTAAAAGTCATGAATTGACCAGTGAGGCTGATAATATGACATATGTAATGGATGAAATGACAAGCGTAATGTGCATCGTAATTGTATACAATGACGAAATGCGGGAAAAAACGCAATAAATTGCATACTATCTCATAAATTGAATAAAAGTTTAGAGGAAAAATTGTCGTTGCTAAAAATTGAGTACCGGACAACATATTCTGTGCAGGTAACATTCTCATCATGACAGAAAATCCTTTTAGATAATCACACTTATATACTATTCACATTTTACAGGTAATCCGTTAGATAATCATACTTACATTCAATTACTTCAGCTTACTTTGCTGAAATAGAAAGTATGGAAAAGATTCCATGAAGAAATACTGCCACATCTGACGTTTCGTTTGTTTCGTCCTGTTAGCATCTTAAAATTGTCGCTCACACGTGTAATCCACTATCACCTTTTGTACGTTTGACACTCAACCATTTCAAGAACAAATTATGATCTAACATTGCTTGACTTCGGAAACATAACATATCACGGCATGCATCTGTCGGTCAGTCTATATTTATCACTTGATTTTGTTGTGTCCCTAAGAGCTCTATGACGAAGATGGTGAACATATGGCAACGATATGTATGAGGGCAAGCCGTGGAATTGTATGTGCTATTGCAGGCTAGCACAACATACGGCCCACCGGCTGCGGCCCGCCAGCACCCACTCTTGTGGCCCGCGAAGTCACGAAATATGCTTTATTCTTATTATTTTCTTAAAAGTTCCCCCCCTCCCCGGGTCATATTTTCTTTAGGCCCGCAGAAGTTTTTCATAAAGTATTACGGCCCGCCTTATTTTCGAGTTGTGCAGGCCTGTGCTATTGTATGAAAAACAGAAAGTCAACTAAATATCCCCGAAATTTAGAGTATTTATTTGATAAAGTTTTGTTTCTGCTTGGCATTAGATCTAACATTTAAAGTGTAAATAATTTTACTTACTGGGGTGGATGGGGAGGATGTCGGGGGGGGGGGGGGGACGCCATCCACATCAGAGTTAGAAATGTTTCAAATATTTGTCAAAAAAAAAAATCAAAGGGACGTGTTCACCATCACTTTAACCTAAAATGAGCTGTGTAACACTAAGAGTCCAAATGTGCCCGTCTACGCCTGTCAGTCTAAATCTGTCACTCTAAGTCTGTCGGACTAATGTATAATTTATTCGGTGTCGTTATTAAAGTCGGAGTCATAGCTGTACACCATTTGGTCGACTCCACTAAAACGGATCTAGACAATACACAACATCTAGCCTTCCTATCGTGTTGCTCATCTTGTAACCACATCTCAAGAAAATTGTAACAACAAAAAAATATTCACAAATAGAACTGGTAAACTTCATTGAGGTGAATACACTTGAAAACCATGCCTGGCTTTAGATACGGCCTCTACCCGTCTTGTGTGAGTAGAACTTGTTGAAGTTCTCCGTAATAATGGGAACTGGTATAGCCAGTGTGAGAACCCCCGCCACGGCGCACATCGATCCCAGCAGTTTACCCATGGGGCCCTTCGGGGCGACATCACCGTAGCCGACCGTTGTCATGGTAATGATGGCCCACCAGAATCCGTCGGGGATGCTCTTAATTTGAGAACCCTCGATGCCCATTTCGGCGAAGTAGACGGCGCTAGAGAAGACGAGTATACACACGGTGAGAGCGACAAGAAACAGGCACAGTCCCTCCACGCTCGCTTTGAAGGTCAGTATGAGCACCTGAAGGCCGGCCGAATGCTTGGTCAGTTTGAAGATGCGAACGAGGCGAAACACGCGGAGGAAGGCTAGCGAGGCGGATGACTTGGCGCTCTCGCACGTCATGGTAGACAGGATGTTGAACAGGCCGACGTAGTAGGGTATCACGGCCGTGACGTCGACCAGGTTCTTGAAGTCTTTAAAGAAGGCAATTTTGCTGGGGCATGCGAACAAGCGGATGATAACCTCGAAGGTGAACCAGGCCGAGCAGACGGTCTCTACGAGAAAGAAGGCGTCGCTCCAGTTGGGGTCTTTGTTTTGTACGCAGTGCTCCGAGCTCAAGCCCGGGAGGGTCTCCACGCAGAAGAGCGCGATGGAAGCCGTCGTGATGAGAACCGAAATGATAGCGATGATGTAGGCGTAGATGGAGGTCTCCGGGTATTCCATGAGCATCCACACTTTTCGTTTCAAACCCCGCTCCGGGAGGACCACGTTCTCCGTGATGTAGCCCTCACCACGTCTGTACTTCTCGATGACCGGTCGCTCTATCTCGAAGAAGTCGAGCTCAGAAAGAAATATATCATCCGGGACGGGCGGCGGTCTTTTTAACCCCCCGCCGTATAGGTAGTAATCGAATATGGCGTCGAACGTCGGGCGATGTCGGTCGAAAAAGTACTCGTCCTTGTGTTTGTCGTAGAATTTAATCCGTCTGTCGGGATCGCCCAGCAGTGTGTTCGGGTGGTCCTCCAAGGTCTTTCTCCAAGTCTCAAAATACTTCCCGCTGACGTTGATGGTGATCCGGTCACACGTGCTGAGACGACACATGTGCTGAATGGGCAGCAGCTCCCCATCCAGCGTGACACATCTCCGGCGTGGCGCCACCGGTTTAATAGGCCGGGCCAAGTTGGGGTTGCTGCCGGCGCTGTGGAAGTTCCGGTCCCCGGGATGCAGCCAAAGTTCACTGCGGTCGTTCTCCACATTGAGCCTCTCCCGGCTGTTGTACGTGCGGCGATACGGCGCCTGATTATGGAGAGATACCACCACGGCCATTGTTTCCTAAGCCCTGGAATTTAGCCCACTCACGTGCGCACTGTTATTAACAACATCCCGGGACTGGAGTTTACGATTCGTTTAACACACCTTGCAATCATGCTAGGAAAAAAAAAATTCGTTCGTGCGCGAATAAAAGGGCAAAAAAAATCAATGACCTCTTTGAGATGTCAGCCCGGATTGTCTGGATCTCAGGATATTTTGTTATGGGCTCCTTTTCGCAGATTAAGATAATATTTGACCACAACACACACACAAAGTGGACCTGCATACAATATTGACCGTTTTTCAAACTGGTTATTGGTATCAACAAGAGCAAGTTAGTTCTTCAGTTGAAGTAAGTACAGATTCGCTTTATGTTGAACTGGCGTAACACCGATTCATGTCTTGGTGTAATTATACAGATCTTCTGGCACAGAATATCCACATGAGAATACGGTTTCCTTTCCTTCTAGACGTAATGGAAGAATATCTGAAAAATAAAAATAAAACGTCTTAATCATTTGGGAAAACAACAAAAATCCAAGAGATAAAATTCTCTAGCGATTAGGTTACAAAGAACTGAGAAACTGGGCACGAAACGGACCTGTTGATGTTAGACATTAGTTAGCATGCCGGTTTACCCTTCCGACCCCTTTAGAAGTTCGGTGTTACCCAGTAGACCCATTTAGTAGTTTGGTGTCACCCTGCACACCCCTTAAGTAGTTTGGTGTCACCCTGCAGACCCTTTTAGTTGTTTGGTGTTAACCACCAGACCCCTTTAATAGTTCGGTGTTACCCTGCAGACCCCTTTAGTAGTTTGGTGTCACCTTGCAGATCCCTTTAGCAGTTTGGTGAATTCTATGCAGCCCTATATCAGTTAAGTGAAGTACACAGACCACAAGTTATTATTTAATGAAAGGAGTTGCTTGATCTCTTAAAGCAGTGTTCCCTAATCCTTGAAAATGCCATGTTAATCCCATGTTACAGATGACACAAGAGGTGTCCCTAATCCTTGAAAATGCCATGGTGATCCCATGTTACAGATGACACAGGAGGAGTTAGAATCAGTAAAGATTATAGAGCTGCTGTAATATGAACATAGTAAAGTACTGTTGTGATATTAACATAGTATAGTATTACTGCAATATTAAATTTGGATCGTACTGCTGTAATATGAACACAGTATAGTGTTACTGCAATATTAACTTTGTATCGTACTGCTGTAATATGAACATAGTATAGTGTTACTGCAATATTAACTTTGTATCGTACTGTTGTAATATTAACATAGTATAGTGTTACTGCAATATTAACTTTGTATCGTACTGTTGTAATATTAACATAGTATAATGTTACTGCAATATTAACTTTGTATCGTACTGTTGTAATATTAACATAGTATAGTGTTACTGCAATATTAACTTTGTATCGTACTGTTGTAATATTAACATAGTATAGTGTTACTGCAATATTAACTTTGTATCGTACTGCTGTAATATTATCTCACTCGAGTGCTGTAGTAATATTAACTTAGTAAAGTACTAATGTAAATATTTACTTAGTAAAGTATTGCTGTAATAGTAAATCAATAAAGTACTACTGTAGTATTTTGTAAAGTACTGTCAAGTGTAACTGGTTACAAAATATTACACGATCATAACAAGAGATGCTTAGAGTTTGAAAGAAAAGCGTAAATTTTGAGAGCAGCATACATAAGTCCCTTTATGATCATGTGAGTCAGTGGCGTAGTGAGGGGGGCAAGGGGGCATCATGCCCCGGACGCTACTCACAAAGGGGCGCCAAATGGTATATTTTACATATAATATTGTATGGTTTTCGAATGGAGAGGGGCGCTAAAAAGGTATTGTGCCCCGGGCGCGAGTTAAGCTCGCTACGCCATTGATGGGAGTTTGACATTTCTTATCTAATTCATCATCATCATCATTATCATCATTATCATCATCATCATCATCATCATTATCATTATCATCATTATCATCATCATCATCATCATTATCATCATCATTATCATCATCATCATCATTATCATCATCATCATCATCATCGTCATTATCATCATCATCATTATCATCATCATCATCATCATTATCATCATCATCATCATCATCATCATCATCATTATCATCATCATCATCATCATCATCATCATTATCATCATCATCATCATTATCATCATCATCATCATCATCATCATTATCATCATCATCATTATCATCATCATCATCATCATCATCATCATCATCATCATCATCATTATCATCATCATCATCATCATCATTATCATCATCATCATTATCATCATCATCATCATCATCATTATCATCATCATCATCATCATCATCATCATCATCATCATCATCATCATCATCATCATCATCATCATCATCATCATCATCATCATCATCATCATCATTATGTCCATTAGTCCTTGTACCGTTGGGGCACCACAGATGACATGAAACTATCCTTCTCCATTCCTCTCTGTCTTCTGCACTAAGTACAGCATCGCCTAGTTTTAGTCCCGTCCACTCTTTGATGTTATCTTCCCATCTTTTTCTCTGTCTTCCTCTTCTACTGCATCCTCTAGTAGTGCCCTGCATGATTTCTTTGGCGAGCCCTTATCTAATTACAACATTTTAAACTTATGACCCATCGTCTTTGAGACCGGATTTTTTTTTATTATACATTCCACATAAAATGACCACACACAAAATGTCCAGCAGGCATGTGAAGACCTTAGAAATTACATGACGCATTTAAAAACTTTAAAAAGAAGATGTATTTTTTTAAAAATAATGAACGCAGTATGTAATAGCGATTTACCCTCTGCAAAAAAAAAAGGTTCCCACCTTTGACCACGATCTGTCAACAACCGGATGTATTTAACATTGAACATCGTGCAGCTAATGACACAAACTTGTTATCAGAACGTTTTAAAAGTGAAACAATATTAATTCGAGATGCAGACGCTTATAATGTACACCCCCCCCCCCCCCAATCCCACATCCCAAATAGGGATTTCGAACGGGATCTATGGCCAAGCATGGAGACAGGATACCCGGATGTGTATTTTGAGACGTGGCCAAACACTGACCAAATCGATAAATTTCTCTACTTTGTCTGCGGGATCGTGTCCGACGGTTTATCTATTGCTAAAATGATTTTTTTTTTCATATTTAGATTGTCGACTGTAGACTAGAATTTGTCTGACTGTAGACTGGAATTTGTCTAGAAAATTATATAAAAAAAAACAAAAATGGAACGCTCAATTGTGATCACGTGACTGTGACGAGACTGATTGAGAACTTGAAGCATTGAGCCCCGACTACACCTTTACAGCCAGCCAGATTGAAACTGATGTTATTATAGTTGTATAGCATTCACAATCCTTTGAAACTATGAGGAATTAGCCAATTATAGAAATTTCAACGCTGTTTATAAAGCAGAAATCACCGCAAAATAAAGATTTGTAATAAACAACCACAGTCTCAAAGCTTGGCAAGAGAAAAAGTGTTGAACGAAATTTCCAAGAATGAAGTTGACTCAGCCAAATTTAAATGTTATATAAAATTATTATTTTATTTTAAACAAAAATAATTAAAAAATTAAAGAAGCTGTATGCTTTACAACGTAATACATTGAATGATATTTAATTTTTTTAAAATTCATTGTAAAGAACATATGCTATATGAACACATCGAATTGCAATTAACATCGTGTAATTTTAAAAAAAAAATCCTTTTATTTGGATCAGTAAAAGAATCTTGTCTAATCTTAAAATAAAGGATCAGCACAATTTAACTATTTTCTTTAGGAAGACAGAATACTGGCTTAATAGAAAGCTTTTCTTAGGACCAGTTAACTATTTAAAATGTATGGTAATGATGCTTTGAGAGAGACCGGGAGAAATGTGACTTTGAACGAGACCGGGAGAAATATGAAGTTGAGAGAGACCGAGAGAAATGTGGCATTGAGAGAGATCAGGGGAAATGTGACGTTGAGAGAGACCGGAGAAAATGTGGCTTTGAGAAAGATCGGGGGAAATGTGGTTTAAGAGCGACCGGAGATATGTGATTTTGAGTGAAACCGAGAGAAATGTGACTTTAAGAGAAAGAGACCGGGAGAAATGTGACTTAAAGAGAGCGAGACCGGGAGAAATGTGACTTTGAGAGAGACCCGGAGAAATGGGACTTGAGAGAAACCGGGGGAAATGTGACTTTGAGAGAGAGAGAGAGCGGGAGAAATGTGACCTTGATTGTGACCGGGAGAAATGTGACTTTGAGAGTGACAGGGAGAAATGTGACTTTTAGAGAGAGATACATAGGAGAAAAGTGACTTTGAGAGCGACCGGGAGAAATGGGACTTTATGAGAGACTGGAAAAATGTGAATTTGAGAGAGACCGGGGGAATTGCGACTTTAAGAGAGACTGGGAGAAATGTGACTTTGAGAGAGAAAGTGCGGGAGAAATGTGGCTTTAAGAGAGATCGCGAGAAATTTAGCTTTAAGGGAGACCGGGAGAAATGGGACTTTGAGAGAGACCGGAGGAAATGTGACTTTGAGAGAAAGAGCGGGAGAAATGTGAGTTGATTAAATTATCGACTTTCTTCCTGACATGTTTTATAAACTATCATTCCTCTTCTCATTTGAATATGATATTAAGTATCTTAATACTTATCAGATCTTTAGGAAAGACTATGAGCTGATTTCTTTAAAATGAAGATCATGTTTCATTAAAGAGAACCAGACAAATAAAAATGAAACTGAAGGAAATTCAACTTGATTAAAGCACATAGTCTCTAACAGACTTCAATTATAGAAGCACAATGTCTCTAAACCTTCATTACATAGTCTCCAGCACTAACTTCTTTGACTCGAGCACATAGTCTCTAACAGACTTCAATTATAGAAGCACAATGTCTCTAAACCTTCATTACATAGTCTCCAGCACTAACTTCTTTGACTCGAGCACATAGTCTCTAACAGACTTCAATTATAGAAGCACAATGTCTCTAAACCTTCATTACATAGTCTCCAGCACTAACTTCTTTGACTCGAGCACATAGTCTCTAACACAAACTTCTTTGATGATCTACCATTGGAACCCAGATAATGTCTAACTGCCCACATTGGAAATTGGATTCAGCTGTTAACCTATTATCTTCACGTGCCCTAATATGTCCTTGACACATACACGCACTCACGCAAGACGGACACACCCACCAAATCACACATACACACATACACACACAAACACACACATTGTATTTTTTTTCATGTATTAAAAAACAAAATGTATAATATTTATCATGATGCCGCTATAAACACAAAAGTCAGTTTGTCAAAACTTTAAAAAAAAAAACCACACAAAACAAGAAGATCTCAATGAAGAAGAATGACGTCATTATTTATTGGATTTAGATGTTTTAAAAGATGCTGCTGGCCGCCGTCCATGGCTTGTCATGTAAAAGTTCTGGGGTGGATGGGGTGAATATGCATTCGTTTTTTGTTTTGTCTCTATACATCTGTTCTTTATAACATAAATTTTATTTTATTTTATTGTCACGATTATGTCTCTTTTTCTAATATTTTTATGTACAGCGCGGTGAGCCTAGCCCTAGGCTGGGGTACGGCGCTATATAAGACAACTAATAATAATGATAATAAGACAGCAGAGCAAATCAGTTAGGAGCGGAATGTCAGCTTCAGGGGTTACTGAATGGGGCAGTAGCAGAAATGTACCCATAAATGATTGGTTTATCGATTTACAAGTAGGGGGGGGGGTTGGTTGGAAAGGATCGGGTGCACTAAAACAACTTCACTTAAGGTCAGTCAAGTGATACATAAAGGTCATTGTGGTATTAGAAGATATATACAGGTCAGTCCAAGTACTAGTAGGTAGATATAGGTCAGGCCAGGTACTAGTAGGTAAAAATAGGCCAGTCTAGGTACTAGTAGGTAGATTTAGTTCAGTCTAGGTACTATTAGGTGGATATGGGTCAGAATATGTATTATTTGGTGGATATAGTCCTTCTAAGTACTATTCAGTATATATAGGCCAGATATAGGTCAATCTAGGAACTAGTAGGTAGAAATAGGTCAATCTATGTACTGGTACGTAGATATATGTCAATCTAGGTACTAGTAGGTAGAAATAGGTCCATCTAGGTACTAGTAGGAAGATATAGGTCAATCTAGGTACTAGTAGGTATATATAGGTCAATCTAGGTACTAGTAGCCAGATATAGGTCAATCTAGGTACTAGTAGGTAGATATAGGTCAGCCTAGGTACTAGTAGGCAGATATAGGTCAGTCTAGGTTCTAGTAGGTAGATATACGGCAGCCTAGGTACTAGTAGGTAGACATGGGTCAATCTAGGTATTAGTAGGTAGATATAGGTCTTTCTAGTTATATGTTGGTAGTGCAGATCGATATATCCCGTGACTTTCTACATGTTACTGTTGTGTACTTAATAATTCAACAATCGATACTGCAGTGTCATTGAATTCATGACCTCTTATAGCTGAGGTAGAAAACATCCTATTAAAATACGGCAAGATTGACTTAGTCTAGATGACGTAGAAAACATCCTATCAAGATACGGCCAGATTGACCTAGTCTAGATGACGTAGAAAACATCCTATCAAGGTAAGGCCAGATTGACCTAGTCTAGATGACGTAGAAAACATCCTATCAAAGTACGGCCAGATTGACCTAGTCTAGATGACGTAGAAAACATCCTATCAAAGTACGGCCAGATTGATCTAGTCTACATGACGTAGACAACATCATATCAATATAATGCAGACAGTTTTGTTGCCAGACTTTTACTCTGACTTCAATACAGTCTACCGGCTTTCTCTGGCATTATTACTGGGGGTCTTAAAACCGGTCCCTTTTACCGGTATTTTCGATATTGAAGTTTACGAATACCGGAATCCCGGTATATTCGATATTTTCGATATTGTCAATATTTAAAGAATCATGTGTCGATATTAGAGGTGATGATTAATCAATGAATCGATATTAGAGGTGATGATTAATAATCAATGAAATTAAAACGTAAAAATAAATACATAGCGATTTGATTTTTAATAACCTTTTATTTATACCACAGATGTATAGCTTCAGACATTATCAAATATTAAAATGGTTGATTTAGTCTCACATTCCTTCCTAACACGTCTGCTAAACTATTTCATCTTGTGCTGCAATACAAAATGTAATAAAGTTAAGACCAATTTCTTCCATATGTCCTGAGAATCGTATTTTTGCTAGGCGACTTTCTGAAAATTGTTACAATTTCTCGCACTTTCCCGATTACATCTTTGAAAATATATACATTATTTGGATTGATATCAAATGCGTTTATCCTCATCACAGTCAGAATCAACACAATCGTTGTCTTCTACAGGTTGATGTTGTTGAGGTTAAAGTTAAACTAAATTTTTTTTTTTAAAAGACATCTAAGATTGCCAGCCGAACACCATGAGCAAGACACAGTTAATGGTAAAGCGCTGCTTCACGTCCTAATACAGTCATCACACTAGCACCGTCTGTTGTTATGCTGACTATATCGTCTTTCAATGAACACTCAAAAGCGGATAGCCTGTTTTCCAACAATTGTAAACAAGTTTTGGCCGACATGCTGCCAGTCACTCTCACTGGGCCAAGATTGACAAATTCCTTGATTAACATAGGGCTATGAATGTTAACGTTCATAAAGGGACGATTTCCCAAACTCGTCCATTCATCCAGTGTCAGAGACAGTTAAACTCGTCCATTCATCCAGTGTCAGAGACAGTTGAACTCGTCCATTCATCCACTGTCAGAAACAGTTGAACTCGTCCATTCATACAGTGTCAGAGACAGTTGAACTCATCCATTCATCCAGTGTCAGAAACAGTTTAACTCGTCCATTCATCCAGTGTCAGAGACAGTTGAACTCGTCCATTCATCCAGTGTCAGAGACAGTTTAACTCGTCCATTCATCCAGTGTCAGAGACAGTTGAACTCGTCCATTCATCCAGTGTCAGAGACAGTTGAACTCGTCCATTCATCCAGTGTCAGAGACAGTTTAACTCATCCATTGATCCAGTGTCAGAGACAGTTGAACTCGTCCATTCATCCAGTGTTAGAGACAGTTGAATTCGTCCATTTATCCAGTGTCAGAGACAGTTGAACTCGTCCATTCATCCAGTGTCAGAGACAGTTGAATTCGTCCATTCATCCAGTGTCAGAGACAGTTGAACTCGTCCATTCATCCAGTGTCAGAGACAGTTGAACTCGTCCATTCATCCAGTGTCAGAGACAGTTTAACTCGTCCAGTCATCCAGTGTCAGAGACAGTTAAACTCGTCCATTCATCCAGTGTCAGAGACAGTTGAACTCGTCCATTCATCCAGTGTCAGAGACAGTTGAACTCATCCATTCATCCAGTGTCAGAGACAGTTAAACTCGTCCATTCATCCAGTGTCAGAGACAGTTGAATTCTTTCTTCTTTCAGTTTACGCAGTTTATAAATCAAAGAGGTTTTAACAGTCTCACTGTGCTTTATCACCATGTTTTTAATTGAATTAGAAGATGTAGGCAAATTGTAGCCACATTGCTTCATGATTCGTCTTTGATCATTAGAAGTAATGAAAAAACTGACTGGAAGACCTTCTAAAGCTGTCATACGAGAAACTTTTTCTTCTTAGCTGTTTGAACTTGGAAAATAATCTGTTAATTTGCTTTTTTTTTTTTTTTTTAGTGGTGTTTCATCTTCTGAGTCAGCGGAAGTTTTAGAACAAGATGCCATAGAAATGCCAGAACAGCGATATCTTTCAAGGCAGTGAAATGTGCAGAGTTTGAAAGCCTTAAGTTGTGCCTCCCAATGTTTAAGTGTCTTGTTACATTTAGCTGAGAGATTGTCCGATGCTTTCAAGACATTTTACCAAACTTATATATTTGTTTCCGATATTTTCATATTTAGGTTTATTCTTTCCAGGGTCCCCCATTTCTTTTATCAACCTGAAGGGAAAATAAATCATTAACAAAAATTAATTTATTAAATCGAATTGGTTTGATGTGTAGCATACGAACTGGGACATTCAGTCATGTAAATGTTTGGCTAGGCAAGGTACGGACAAGCTGGGACATCAACCTGGGACAAAATAGCTCGAAAATCAATTATAGGGTGAATTTGAAATATTAATATTGTTAATACAAAATAGTAGTAACACAATTTGTATATGTCTTAAACTTAAGGTATTTGATTATCAAAATACGGATTTGCTGATATTTTAAGTATGTAGGTTTTTTGGCATTATTAAAGAAATGACTCAATCAAACATTTCTGTTAAATAAAGTTTACCCCTAGATTCGAGTGTAACGTCTTTTTATTTCCATATAATTCATGTTACAAACAAACTCTTAATGCAAGACAACATTTATTGATCTCCGTTCGACTAAACCAATTACTTATTTGTCAATAATATGAAAACATTTACTTACTAATCCTGTACGTGCACGCCGCGACTCACGTCTCCCCTTACACGCTACACACGCACACCGCGACTCACGTCTCCACTTACACGCTACACACGCACACCGCGACTCCCGTCTCCACTTACACGCTACACACGCACGATGTAAAAACAAAATTAATCACAAGCCACGATTCTTGATAAATGAACAGTACACATCTCTAGCCGGTCGGTCGGCTCTCTTTAAACTTGAGAGACGTGGTGTGAGGGGTTCGCACTTTACCCATGATATACATTATAGCTATGTCTTGCTTTAACTACGAAATGGAAACTAAGAAAAGCGATACATATTTTTTTGCAAATGAAATCCCGGGAATGTGGAAAATCCCGGTTTTCATAAATTCCAATCATCATTATAGTCTGGTATTCCGGTATTTTCGAAATTCGGGATCCCGGATTGCGAACCCCTAATTATTACAATACAGTTACGTCTAATTCCTTTATTGTCAAGGAGGTACTAAGGTTACGGAGCTTCTTTTCCAATGGGTGTGTACCTGTGGCACAGTGTCATACATTTATTGCATGAGCAGGTGACCCAGATGTTCGTGGGAAACATGCAGGTTGAAGTGGACCTCAATTTGGATACATATAGAGAGTTGTGTGGTTATAATAATGATACTGAGAGCGCTGGCAGATATGTCTGTGTAATTCAAACAATTCCAACCACCCTTGTTCGGTTCAATGCATTTGATAATAATAGCATTGTTTGCCACTCCGTTTTAGTGTCTCATTGGAGTGAGAGCCACTAAAAGGTTCACCAATAGAGGCACCAATAGAGCCACTAACAGAGCCACTAACAGTACCACTAATAGAGCCACCAATAGAGCCACTAACAGAGCCACTAATAGAGCAACTAAAAGAGGCACCAATAGAGCCACTAACAGAGCCACCAAGAGCCACTAATAGAGCCACCAATAGAGCCACCAACATATCCACCAAGAGCCACTAATAGAGCCACCAATAGAGCCACTAACAGAGCCACTAATACAATAACGTCATAAATGTGTGTGTACACTCGATAATAAAGCAAGCTATCGTCAACATCGAGGGTCTAAAAATTATCTGTAATAATGACATTTAAGAGTAAATGAGAACTCTTTTATTGTTTAAATTCCATCGGTCCACGTTTTTCAACGTCAGACGTGCTACTTTGTCCACCATGTCTGCACCAGGATCTGGAAGTGCTTAAACTTATCAGCCGTCAAAATATGACACAATGCCCTGACGGCCGAGCGGTCCCATAGGTCAATAGGTAAGGTATCCTATAGGATGTAGAGATGGGGTTGTTCAAGTGTGGGTCCAATCAGTCACATTTTAAGAGTTAATTTTTAGACTTAGAAACACAACTATAAATATATGTGATTCATATATATATATTTATACGCTTAGTCAGTTTACTTGTGTTGTGTTACGTAGTTGATTTACTTGTGTTGTCTTACGTAGTCAGTTTACATGTGTTGTCTACCAGAAGTCAGAATAAACGAGCCTTGTTAGGCATGGAGCTGGCCTTTGTCCAGTTCCCAGGTGAATTTTGCGCACATCTTTTTCTTATGAAATATTTCCTCCTATTCTTCAAATGTCGGCCTTCTACATAGGAAATTCTCACACAGATTATCAAAATATCTGCCTACTAGAAGTTGAATCTGAGGTGAACCAGAAAGAAAACCTTAACAAACATGTCAACAAACTATGACATTAGTATGTGACAAATGTCAACAAACTGTGACATTAATAAGTGACTAGTGTCAACAAACTGTGACATTAGTAAGGGACAAATGTCAACAAACTGTGACATTAATAAGTGACTAGTGTCAACAAACTGTGACATTGGTAAGGGACAAATGTCAACAAACTGTGAGTGACAAAGTGTCAACAAAGTTTCAGTTAGTGTTAAGTTAAGGACATAATTAAATATCTCTAAAATTTTCATTAAAATCGATTGTGGTAAGGGCAGAGAATGCCCCCCATGGCCACACAAAAACAACAACAACAAAAAAGACAAAAAAACTAACAAACAATGGAAAAAGAAAAGGATCAACGAAATGTGACGTTCAGTTGGTCAGATGATCAACATCTGCGATCTCAAACAACACGATCTTCAGCTTTGCGCTTGATGTCAATAGTGATTCAGTTTGTTGCCTGTACACAAAAAGAGCGCTTCTAGAAACATATAGTCTCTTCGTGTTGCAGAGCGCTTCTAAAAACATATAGTCTCTTAGTGTTGTAGAGCGGTTCTAGAAACATATAGTCTCTTAGTGTTGTAGAGCGCTTCTAGAAACATATAGTCTCTTAGTGTTATAGAGCGCCTCTAATACATATAGTCTTAGTGTTGTAGGGCGCTTTAGAAACATATAGTCTCTTAGTGTTGTAGAGCGCTTCTAGAAACATATATTCTCTTAGTGTTATATAAAAGTTCTAGAAACATGTGTTCTCTTCGTGTTGTATAGTGGTTCCAGAAACATATATTCTCTTCGTGTTGCATAATGGTTCTAGAAAAATATAGTCTCTTAGTACTGTATAACAGTTATTGAAATAAATAGTCTCACAGTATAGACCAGAGATTGTAGATACATATAGTCTCCCAATATAGACAGGAGATTTTAGATACATATAGTATCCCAGTATACACCAGAGATTGTAGATACATATAGTCTCCCAGTATAGACCAGAGATTGTAGATACATATAGTCTCCCAGTATAAACCAGAGATTGTAGATACATATAGTCTCCCAATATAGACCAGAGATTGTAGATACATATAGTCTCCCAGTATAGACCAGAGATTGTAGATAGATATAGTCTCCCAGTATAGACCAGAGATTGTAGATACATATAGTCTCAGAGCATAGACCAGAGATTGTAGATACATATAGTCTCAGAGCATAGACCAGAGATTGTAGATACATATAGTCTCAGAGCATACACCAGAGATTGTACACACACATAGTCTCCCAGTAGCCGTATTGAGAAACGTTATATAAACATACGCTATCCCAGTTTAAAATTAAATGACAGGAAATAGATCGATTTCAACACTGTAGGACGAACCTAAGCCATGCCGACCAACAAAACCCCAACACGTAGTGTCACCAGAAGCTGAAGTGTAGAAAGAAATTCTCTGTCTCACAGGAAACAGAAAAAAGAACAATTCTATAAAACAAAGGTTATCAAATTATTGCGCTGCGTCGCCCTGGGGATCTGATGGCCGCCAGGTCTGATGGACACCAGATCAGATGGATGCAATTTTTGATGGGCGCCAGTTGTGATAGACGCTAGTTGTGATGGACGCTAGTTGTGATGGACGCTAGTTGTGATGGACGCTAGTTGTGATGGACGCTAGTTGTGATGGACGCCAGTTGTGATGGACGCTAGTTGTAATTGACGCCAGTTGTGATTGACGCTAGTTGTGATTGACGCCAGTTGTGATGGACGCTAGTTGTAATTGACGCCAGTTGTGATGGACGCTAGTTGTGATGGACGCTAGTTGTGATGGACGCTAGTTGTGATGGACGCTAGTTGTGATTGACGCCGGTTGTGATGGACGCCAGTTGTGATGTTCACTAGTTGTGATGTTCACTAGTTGTGATGGACGCTAGTTGTGATTGACGCCAGTTGTGATTGACGCCAGTTGTGATGGACGCTAGTTGTGATTGACGCCAGTTGTGATGGACGCTAGTTGTGATTGACGCCAGTTGGGGTTGGACGCTAGTTGTGATTGACGCCAGTTGTGAAAGACGCCAGTTGTGATTGACGCCAGTTGTGATAGACGCTAGTTGTGATGGACTCCAGTTGTGATGTTCACTAGTTGTGATGTTAACTAGTTGTGATGTTCAGTATTTGTGATGGACGCTACTTGTGATGGACGCTGTGCTACTCGCTGTGATAGACAAGGTAGTTTCTTAACTCTTCAAACACAAACAGGGATTCCACCTCACGATCTCTGTCTTAAAGTTCTTACTCCAATCACGCTGCACAATCTATTATCCCACCAAACTTTGTTACGATACCAGGCTGCGGGTTAAACCCTTACATAGAGATGTCATTTAAGTAACCATCTTAACAGGCGTGTGGAAAAAAAGCAAAACATGCTTATGATTCCCATCAACATCCCCTTTTAATTTAAGCGACTGATGTTTCCTGTCAAAGTCAGCTTCGCCATGACAATAAACAAAACTCAATCACAGTTTTTTAAAGTGTCTGGAGTGTCATTAGAGGACCGAGTCTCAGCATCATTTATTGACACACATCAAGACATATAATGGCTGTAGGCTGTATTCAGTTGACCTCCTTTGGAGCCAAAGATGTGCACAATGGTAACGTTATGCCCACTTTTAAGGTTAAAGGTCACGTTTATCAAAGAATCATGGGAAGTGTGTTACCTTCATCTCAACATTAGCTCACATTTTAAAAAAAATAAATATATTTTTTTGGCTACGACGAAAAAAATGGCGACATTAGGTTTGATCGCTTTCCAGTCAGACATTCCTAATTAGTCGGTCAACTTAAACAAAATTTCACATAATTACAAGTCATGCATAAAGGATGTAAAAAAAAAAACAGCCATGAAAAATGTTCCGGAAGGACAAGAGTTTAATGCTGTGATCCACAAACCTGCAATTGGGCATACGGGTCGATGTAATGGCCAACAACAGGCGAGGTGGCTTTGTTAATTGTAGGTTAGGAGCTTTAAAAAAAGAGACCCGATTCTTCACAGCCACTACTCTAAAGTTAATTACAATCAGCGAAACTCATCGTGTTTGCGACGCTCTCCAGTAACCTCTTGTGTTCTGCCGCGAAGAAGATGACTCATATCTCAGAATCCATCAACGTGATCCACATTTCAAAGCAATCATAAAGAAAACTTTCTGCTTCAGACTTCTACTCCCACCGACAAGACTTAGAAAACTACATCCTACTATATTCGTAATTCCCTCAAACATCGCAGCAAAGCACAGATATTCAGCTAGTGGAAGTATACGCCCATGTGCGTGTCCACTGTTGGCGTGAAGTTAGCACACATATTGATTCCGCCGTCAGTAGATAATGTACGGGTGGGGGGGGGGGGTGTGCGGGTGGAGAAAATTATTCAAACAAATGACATGCGTGTCCAGTGGAAGGGTTCGAATGATAATCTATGATCAAAACGTTTCGTGTCAACCGAATGAAGCAGACGATCTGTGTTTAGCCATTTAACACGATGGGTCTTGACTCATTGAGCATTGAGACGATGTATGTATGCACTGCATGTACACGTGATTCTCCTTGCTTATGCCAGAACACATTGTCCGATTTGTTGATAATTCTTTTGATTCATAGAATATTGTCTTGAGGCCCGTTAAAAAATGTTCCATTAGACGCTCGACACAAAATTGTTGCCAAACTCATATAAACTTACTCTATAAATGGGAGAAAGTGATGGATCTAAGTATTGTAGAACATACAAATAAATGCACTTAAACATTGGAATAAAAAATGATCCAAGTTTAACTACTGCCGTCAGTTTAAGATACATCCATGGGTTGTGTCCAAGACATAGTCCACGATGAGTACGCGTGTGGCTTGCTAGTCCTATTTGTGCCCGAAGAACTTGCCGGCTTGTGGGGCACCCTCGGTATCGGGTACTAGAGTGGCTGAAGGCTTTGTGGATCTATGAAGTGCTAAGATGGGATGCCTAAAGTGAGTCATTTGAATGAGAAGCTTTTTGTGAACATTCCAACATATTTTAAAAACCTTATCAATCATGGCCACCTCATATAACTAGCAACTGCATCACCTCACATGAACATGCGACCTCTGTTTTACACTCGTTTGTTTATTAGCCTCTGTATTGGGGGGTCTGCAACTTTTTTTTGATTTAGTATCCATGTCTATAAATTAAATCTGTATTGGAGCCGTCATCATTTGTAAAAAAAAAAGCAATAGAGCGTATAATTTCTTTTATATATATAGCTATGAGATTCTCACCATTGGATGGTGGATATCTATTGTCCATTATCCGCAGTCAGTGGATACGTTTTCCGTGTGATGTACACACAGTTTGAACAGTCAGAAAATTAAAATTCATTAAGATAATCGAATTTTGAGTTACACAAGAAGCTAACTTGATTAAGATTGGAGGGTATTCAATAATTGTGAAACCAATTAAGGACATATCGTAAAATGCTCCACCTTTTTTTTTAAATTAAAACATTTATATTAACTTCGCTTTTGTCCCTGAGTTAATGACAAAATCTTCGGACGGCTTATTGACCAGCTTTCCGTCATCCTATCAAGCAATATAGAGTTTTATTACAATAAATATACGTTCAATAACATTTCATTTTTAAGAGTGTATATTTGACACATAGACTTGTTGCCGATGACAACACAGGGTATACAATTTTCAGCCTCAACACCAACCTCCAAAAAAATCAGTTCTTCTTTTTTTTTTTTAACGGGGAAGATGGAAATATGATGACACAGATTTGGTGCGTAATATTTTCTTTTGTTTTTATGAAAGAGTTGGTGAAATAATTCTGCCGTGTAAAAGCGGGTGGGACATTATGATATTAATATAAAAATAAAATAATAAACAGTGGATATAAAGGGTTGATACGAACAACTTTGTTTATATGGGTTGTTTAATGTTTTGCAATAATCGTTTGAATCTTTTCTTACGTATTGTTGGAAGATTAAAGAATTGAATTTAATCTCTTTTTTAATTAAAAGACTCGTTCTAAAACAGTACACAACAAACGGCAATACAATATGTTAAATACAATAGCAAAGAATACGATACTCAAACCAGGGCTAATTACAATTAATAACTTTTAATATGTTAATGATAATTGCAAAATCCAAAGAAATACGATTAAAGCTATCGACCTACAGAATAATGATTGGCTTGTACCGGTACAATGTTGTAAAAAGGTACAACGATAAAAAGGAATCTACACACACACCCACATCGTAAACAAATCTGTCTCGTAGGAAAAATAACACTCGCTCAAAATAGATCATGATAAATTATCTTAATCATAGCACACGCTCTCGTGTGTCTCCTTTTATAGCCTGTTTTACATATATTTCTAGAAAAGCCTTACACCATGTTTTCTTTTCCATATTTTTCTACAAAATTCTACGGAAACAGACTATTAATTTCATTTCGTTGTAGACAAGGTCAAGAGATACTATTTTTAGCTAGCCGAACCCTGAATGCGGTTACGAGTTTGGGGTCAGCTAGAGTTCATTCACTGGGAAAGATGACGTAAACACGTCGTCTACATAACAATATGTTTGGGGAATGAGTGAAATGTGTTTTATATATTTATTGAATAAGAACAAGAAACCTTCATTCTTTGGTAGCAGCTTCTAACGCAGTTTAAAAATTATTATTTAAAATTGATTATATTGAGTTTTAATTTAATATTAATTCAAATTTCGCCACCCTTTAAATTACCACCCCGCGGCTATTCCCCAAATGCTCCGCTTGGCTGGACCCGGATGCAATGAAAATAAAATAAATGATTCAGTTGAGTTAAGATAAGATAAGCAAAAAGATACCAGATAATTGTATCAGTCAACCTGAAATGTCTCAAGACGACTATTTGTTTCTTGGCTTGTTTTAGTCTATACAGCAACACCGACAACATCAACAAGAATATCACTAACCACCCATTCACTTATCCCAGGCTATGGGATAATATAAGTTTGAAGGTTATCCACAGAGGACATATATCGCCGTCGTAAAGAAGTACAGCAAACATCGATTGGGTTGATTCAGAAGTGTAAGATAGTAGGACGACCGGACCGTTCTGGACCACAGAACTGGGAATAATCTCTCGTTAAAGTCAGCCCCATCTTCGACCGTGACGTCACACAAGCAGAAAGCGGTAGCGGCAAAACGTTGACCGAGTTTTACAGAGCACTGGCTATGAGTTAATTAAAACGAAAAACTAAAACCAGGGAACAAACCCTGTGACTGTAAACTTCGTCACTAAACTATGTGACTAAACTCTGTGATTAAACTCTGTGACTAAACTTCGTGACTTAAATCTGTAACTAAACTCTGTGACTAAACTCTCCGACTAAACTCTGTAACTAAACTCTGTAACTAAACTCTGTAACTAAACTCTGTAACTAAACTCTGTAACTAAACTCTGTAACTAAACTCTGTAACTAAACTCTGTGACTAAACTCTGTAACTAAACTCTGTAACTAAACTCTGTAACTAAACTCTGTAACTAAACTCTGTAACTAAACTGTGTAACTAAACTCTGGAACTAAACCCTGGAACTAAACTCTGTGACTAAACTCTGTAACTAAACTCTGTAACTAAACTCTGGAACTAAACTCTGGAACTAAACTCTGGAACTAAAAACTCTAAAACTAAACTCTGTGACTAAACTCTGTAACCAAACTCTGTAACTCAACTCTGTAACTAAACTCTATGACTAAACTTAGTGACTAAACACTGTGACTAAACTCTGTAACTAAACTCTGGAACTAAACCCTGTAACTAGACTCTGTAACTAAACTCTGCGACTAAACTCTACGACACAAAACTTTAATATTGAATAATACGTGCTTTTTTTTTTCTTTTTTGATTATCAGCTTGCCAGAAAATTGTTAATGTTGTTGGATTAGATTAGATGAATTAAATCAGGGGAAATATTGTGTCGATGAGATTGTTAGAACCTTCATAACGTGACGGTCTACTTCCAAGTGTTATAATGGTGCGGCCTACTCTCGTTGTCTAGGGTCTCTTCTCTAGGTCCATTCAATGACACAATTAAGTCCACAATAATTCCTCATATTATTACAAATCAGTTCTGTATTCACTTTGTACACAAGTCTTCAACAGCAATTCTCTAACATTCCTTCTGACATCTCTCTGGTCTCCCTCGATCTCTCCTAATAAATCTCTGATCTCCCTAATACAAAGTCTCTCTAGCAATCTCTCTCTCTAACCCTACTAAAACAGCACACTGTTATACACGCACACTCGTTTATTAATATTTCCCTCTCAACCAATGAGCATTCAGCCACAATAACACAATTCATAACACAACCCATGCACCCAAAAAGTGTTCACACCAACAAAAGTGGTTCTCATACAAATCATGTTCACAACAGAGATATTTCCACATCATTCAGCGCGCCAACAAACCAAACGTTTACCAAATGAGACGCCATATTTTAGTCTTCCGCGGGCTATTCCTACAGAAAAGCGCTCAGGTTTGCCCGTGTGCTGTAGGTTGCCAGCCCCTGGAGTAAATTATAGCTAGCTTAGATCCTACTTTGTTAACTTCCACTTTTGCTGTTGCTTTCGATCAAATCATGCGACACAGATGTAAAACGTGTATAACATTACCTGCCCTTACCTGTTTCATTACCGGACTGACTCAATTACTGAGAGGGGTGAGATTAGGCCTATGTTTATTTACCTATATGTAAGTATTCCACGTTGTCGATATTTGCTAAGAACATGTAGATAACTCAATGCTTTCTATGTCTTTATTCCGAAACGACGATTTGGGGAGCGACCAAAAATCTTTCACAAAATAGCTTTTCTAGCAGCCTCACTGTGCCTCGTCCAGTCGTTTTACTTGTAGTCTTAATATTTGATGAGATAGGACACAGACTAAAACAGAAACACACACATCGCATCGTGTTAAGACAAAGACCACCAGAGCTTTTTTAGCCACATGTCCCAATAATTTAAATACAGAAAACATGTACATGATTACCATCATTACCCACATTTTGAACTGCAACCACTACATGGCTACCACCCATTCCCCACTATTGAAATACAACCAGTACATGGCTACCACCCATTCCCCACTATTGAAATACAACGATTACACGGCTACCACCCATTCTCCACTATTGAAATACAACCAGTACACGGTTACCACCCATTCCCTACTATTGAAATACAACCAGAACATGGCTACCACCCATTCCCCACTATTGAAATACAACGAGTACACGACTACCACCCATTCTCCACTATTGAAATACAACCAGTACACGGCTACCACCCATTCCCCACTATTGAAATACAACCAGAACATGGCTACCACCCATTCCCCACTATTGAAATACAACGAGTACACGGTTACCACCCATTCCCCACTATTGAAATACAACCAGAACATGGCTACCACCCATTCCCCACTATTGAAATACAACGAGTACACGGCTACCACCCATTCCTCACTATTGAAATACAAACAGAACATGGCTACCACCCATTCCCCACTATTGAAATACAACCAGTACATGGCTACCACCCATTCCCCACTATTGAAATACAACCAGAACATGGCTACCACCCATTCCCCACTATTGAAATACAACGAGTACACGGCTACCACCCATTCCCCACTATTGAAATACAACGAGTACACGGCTACCACCCATTCCTCACTATTGAAATACAACCATAACATGGCTACCACCCATTCCCCACTATTGAAATACAACGAGTACACGGCTACCATCCATTCCCCACTATTGAAATACAACCAGTACATGGCTACCTCAAACCACAACCATTGAAATACTTACATACAGCCAGTACACGGCTACCACCATCCGCCCCTCCACCCCATACCAACATGAATGCCCATTCTCTGCCCCAAACGTGCCCATTCAACAAGAAAACCGATGCGTCCAGTCTTTCTCCGGACAATTTCCGGAAGGAGCTCTGTTCCAACTCTCTATTTTATCAGCTCACACAAACGGCCAAGGGAAATTTTTTTACTATTATTATAAGCTCCCGCCCCCCCTCAGCGCGCCCCTTCTCAGCTCACATCGTCCTATTTTTATTTTTTTTCAAAAGTGAGTGACCGAGTGTTCCAGGATGCTGATGGTCAGGGAGGGAGACATGGGGAGAGGGCGAGGCAGTGAACTTTATAGATAAAAAAGAGGAACAACAATAAAGTTCAAGTTTCATAGTGTTTTTTCCCAGGGATAAGGATAGGTGGGGGGGGGGGGGGGGGTGGAAATTTTTATCCCAACGGGCGAAGAGTCACGAATCAATATGGCAGTTCGGTGTCTTTGGCAACGTTCCTAGGTTGAGCGCTGGTTAACTCCTGGAGTCGAAGTCGAGCCACAGATATCAGCGATAGGGATAAATAAGTGGGGAAAATCAACCAATCAAGAATGAGTCTAAAAAATTGTGGCGTATATCAAATATATATATTTATATTTAAATTATGAGTAGAAATAGGATTGAGTTACAGGTACTTGGTAAAATAGTTGCCTTGTGGCCATACAATTATTTGGTAACTTTGGTTTTTATATTGCTGCACAGTTTGAATTATTCAATTTCTGGAATGCATTTAAAGAGGAGAGTTAATTTTGTCAGAATTTTAATTTCCTCTTACGTGTCAGTGGGTTATGAACCGAAAAAGCAAACACTGCTAGATTTGATTTCCGCAATGTCTTGTCAATATTGCTATATATGATATATTACTATGTATGTTTTATACACTGTCATGGCTGTGTGGCTATCATTGATTTATACACTGTCATGTCAATATTGATATATTATATTTTTTACACTGTCATGTCAATATTGATATTTTTTAATATTATTTTTGAAATGTCAACATGGCTATCTATTGATTTATACATTATAGTAGTAAACTTGCTGAATTTAACTACGTGCACTCTCATGGTAATATTGCTGTAGTTTGATCTATACACAATTGTAATATTATTATCATCTATAACAAGAATAATAATGTATACAGGGTCTCCACGCAGTACCCCAGTCTAGTGACTTAAATATTGAAACAAGGCAAGATATTTTTCTTCCAAATAACAGTTAAAATACAAAATGCCCCACTTAAGTGTTTTTACCCTCCCCTCCTTTTAAAACAAAGTTGTATTTCTGTGACACAAAATGATGTACTTCTGTGACATACAAGGCTTTACTTATGTGAAATAAAAAGATGTACTTCTGTGTCATGCAAAGATGTACGTCTGTGACATACAAAGATGTACTTCATTTTATACCGAAAAGTTGGTATATGTGTTTGGGAGATAGATTTAAGATGATTAAAAAACAACAACTAAAAACTCAGAGGACCACATTGTGGAAACCTCTGATGAAGTGGACCAAACGATTCCAAGGTCTTGGTATCGATCTTGATTTTTTTTTTATCGCTTGTGGCGTTATGCTACGCGGCACGATTGTTAACTATTCCGAATGTAAAAAGCCTTGACATTTGACCCCAATAATCGCACTTTATGAACAATTAACGACCACGCTACATGGGACAGAAACAGGAAATACATAATTGCTCACAGCAAGCAGGATTGCCCTTCTACGTATCACTACATATGTGTTTGAGGAGGAAGGGAAAGGGGGCTGAATTGCCTGCCGATATGTAGGGGCGCTGAGTAAAGTGTTTAATGGGAAACCAGAAAGTATCCGGAATCGATAATTCAATAAGTAAAGTTTAGATCTGGTCCGGTGAGCTTGTTGATTTTTTAGCAGAGCTGAACCAGAAGAACATATGTGTACATGTGAGGGGAAGAAGAACATATGTGCACATGTGAGGGGAAGAGGAACATATGTGTACATGTGAGGAGCAGAAGAACATATGTGTATATGTGAGGAGAAGAGCGTATGTGTACATGTGAGGGGAAGAATAACATGTGTGTACATGTGTGGCAAGAAGAACATATGTGTACATGTGAGGAAAGAAGAACATACGTGTACATGTGTGGGAAGAAAAGCATATGTGTACATGTGTGGGAAGAAGAGCATATGTGTACATGTGAGGGAAGAAGAACATATGTGAGCATGTGAGGGGAACAAGAACAGATATGTTTATATGAGGAGAAGAAGAACAGATATGTTTATGTGAAGGGAAGAGGACATGTGTTTATTGATAGAAAAATATAATTTTTATTTAAGGGGAAAATATATATTAAATTAAGAATAACATTTAATATAAAAGATTTTTTGTTGTTTATGTGATAGAAAATACATGTTATGATGAAACATTTGAGGTTAGTGTTAGAACCTTTCCAACGTGACGGTCTACTTCCAAATGTTATAATGGTACGGCCTACTCCCGTTGTCTAGGGTCTCTTCTCTAGGTCCATTCAATGACACAATTAAGTCCACAAAAGTGTTACATAACTCAATCCTTTATTCCATTCTATACAAATAGTACTGCCACATGGCCAAGAGGTCAGTAATACATCATGCCGTTCCTCACTATACAGTTAGGAAAACTAAACTTTGACTAACACACGTTCCTCAACTAATATCTCGGTCTCTCCCTAACAAATCTCTGATCTCCCTCTACAAAGTCTCTCTTAATAAATCTCTGATCTTCCCTAGCAATCACTTGTCCTCTCTCTACCAATCTCTCGATCTCTCTCTCGACAAACTAACACACTGACCTTTTATACACGCACACTCGTTTATTACTATTTCCCTCTCAACCAATGACCATTCAGCCACAATAACACAATTCATAACACAACTCATGCACCCAAAAAGTGTTCACTCCAACACAACAACAGTGGTTCTCATACAAATCATGTTCACAACAGTTAGTCTGAGGGAGAAGTGTCTGCTCATCTGAGGGAGAAGTGTGTGTTAATTTGAAGGAGAAATGTCTGCTTTTGTGAAACCAATTCTACTGGGGACCGAATGGATATCGTTAGATAGAATATCAATTAACTCAGAATAGTTCTTAATACAAGAAACTGTCTGAAATTCATTTTTTTCTTGGTTAATAAACTTTAACGTTAATAGTAAGATATAACGTTAATCGGAGACGTGCAACAATGCTTGAGTAAGATAAACGTTATTCGGAGGTGTGCTGCAACGCTTGAGTAAGATGAGAGTGATAAACTCACGTATTCAAATTCCTAGATTAAACTACTGATCTCACATTATTTTATTGATAAATGTTTGAACAATTCGGTGCTTTGTGTGAAATTCCTTCCAGTGATTTCAGCCGACTCGGTGTTACAGGATAAATAATTGAACAAGTACGATAACTCAATGAGTTCATGCCAAGTATTCATTTTAGTTGAGAGTTCTCCTTTCCTGAGACCAACATCTTCGAAGCAGACGAAACTTAACCAAAAACACTTCATAGAAAAGCTACAAAAAATTCAAAACTCAGCTGCTAGGCTGGTTCTAAAGGCAAAAAAAAAAAATATGATCACGTCACTCCACTCACTTTATTGGTTCACTGTACAAGCGCGGATTGACTACAAACTCTCTGTTCTCTGCCACAACTTTTTCTCGAATTCCTGCCCTTTCTATCAAACCGAACTTTTCTCTGTCTATTCACCCTTTCGATAGCTTCGCTCCTCCGCAGAAGAGCGTATTCTTTCTGTCACCAAGACTCGCACAAAAAAAAACATAAGGTGAACGATCTTTCTCTTTCTGTGCCCCCAAACAATGGAATTCTCTTCCACTACACATCCGCAATATAACAACCATCACAGCCTTCAAAACTGCCCTCAAAACACATCTCTTTAAACTCTACTATCCTGACTGATTCACCCCTCTGACCGATAAACGATGCTGCTGGGTGCCGTCCATTGCTCGACATGTAAATGGTTGGAGAGAATACACATTTGTTTTGTTTCATTTAATTAATGTATGCTAATTTTTAAGTTCATGATTATGTTTGTTCACTTGTATACACAGCGTGGTGAGCCCAGCCCTATGCTGAGGTACCGCGCTTTATAAAACTGCTACTACATATAATAATGATATCATAAACGGCTATTTAAATAATTTAGACTTTTTAATAAATTGAAATGCCTTATACATAAAACCTTTGCGGAACATTTCAACCCATGGAACCAACCCACCGTAGGACTAACAAATATTACAATGAAAATAAAATGCCTAGGATAAAAAAGAACTTTTTCGCTCAACAATATCTTCAGAACAAATAAGCAAATAGGTGTTAGGCAAAGGGACTCTATCTGTGTCTGCAAAATTAAAAACCGGAAGCACTTATCTCTCCACTTGCCATTTCCTAATGCAGTTCTGATAGACCCCTTCCGTGACCCACCATCTCCTAATGCAGTTCTGACAGACCTCTCCGTGACCTTCCATTCCGTTATTAGATCAACAACATTGTTGGAGCCCATCAAACGAATTTCTCATATAAATTGGGCGTCATATACATTTGGGCATGAATTGGACACAGCATCGCCTCCTAGCGGTACGGCACGCGTTATTTTTGGGCCGACCCTGGGGCTGTGTGTGTATGTGAAACGTCACTGCTCACAACAGGACCCAGTTGGGCTGGGACTTTGTATAAATGAACATGATATGTTAGGACCCAGTATTGGTAGGACTCTGTGAACAATACTTGTGCCAGGACCCCGTTGTGGCATGATATTGTCGCTGATTACAACAAGTGACAATTGTAGTTTAACCTCTAACATTTTGCTGTAATATTAACAGAAAGAACAAATTCGTATCGTGGTGATTTGCAAGTTTGTGACGTCAGTGCTCACCTGATCAGTTGATGAGATTCAGGGTAAAAATGTCACAAAGGAACGCTTCTGAAGGACGTTACACCAATAGGGAAGCAATGCTTCAGAATTATCGGACACAAACAAAACCATTTTTTAAAATCTCATAATTAATGAAACGTTTAAACCGATAGGCTGAACATGTTACGAGAAGTTTAGGGTCAAACCCATATCTTTTAAAGACGCCCTAAAGGGGAATATTAACATTTACGGCAAAAGATAAAAAAAAACATAATTGGGCAATAAATGAAGTCAGAGAGCATAATAATTTAATTAAAGTGCAGTAACTCCATCATAAAAGTCGCAAGCTTTTAATGTCCAACATTACACAGAGAGTTACGTCCCATAACCCGCGGAGAGACCACATTACGAGCCCGCAGACTCCTTAACGGGCAATGGGCAACTTGTCGATAGAATTATGAGGCAAGATTTGCAATGAATAGTTTGAATACCAAATCAAAGGGCAAAAAAAAATAAATCAGTTACTGCTGATGTAGAGCATGATCAAAACAAGTTTAGGAACCAATCATGGCATGCGAGGTACAGCGGATTGAGACAGGCGTCTGATGAAGATAGAACTGATCGGTGTTATGGAGGCAGGGTGCTGGAGTAGAGTGGATGAATACAACAGAGACACTATACTGAGATGGACATTGTCAACAAACAAGACCCTAAAGGTTGATATCAACAAACAAGACCCTAAAGGTTGATATCAACAAACAAGACCATAAAGGTTGATGATATCAACAAACAAGACTCTAAAGGTTGATATCAACAAACAAGACCCTAAAGGTTGATATCAACAAACAAGACCATAAAGGTTGATGATATCAACAAACAAGACTCTAAAGCTTGATATCAACAAACAAGACCATGAAGGTTGATATCAACAAACAAGACCCTAAAGGTTGATATCAACAAACAAGACCCTAAAGGTTGATATCAACAAACAAGTCCATGAAGGTTGATATCAACAAACAAGTCCATGAAGGTTGATATCAACACACAAGTCCATGAAGGTTGATATCAACAAACAAGTCCATGAAGGTTGATATCAACAAACAAGTCCATGAAGGTTGATATCAACAAACAAGTCCATGAAGGTTGATATCAACACAAAAGTCCATGAATGTTGATATCAACAAACAAGTCCATGAATGTTGATATCAACAAACAAGTCCATGAAGGTTGATATCAACAAACAAGTCCATGAAGGTTGATGATATCAATAAAGTTTGAACACGAGACCAAGCGTTAACGTATGAAATTAACGGCTTCTGTTTTCTCCTAGTAACATAAATCCAATCACTGTTGTACTATTGGAAATGGCGCCATGCGTGGGTCTGGGGTGTTTGGGGGGAGGGGGCGGGGTTAAATAAGTGAGAAAGAACTTCTATACAGCCACTTAACAAACAATAATCCCATTGTACATTTCTCCAAGTCTTTAAAAGAAATTAACAGATAAGAATAGAAAATTCATGAATAAATGCACAGCGGTGCATGTTTTGAACCACCCCTCCCTGAGATCTATACAATGGCTTATCTACAGTAAAGATACATACAAAATTAACACATACGATTTTTTTAGTAAGTTCATGCATAAATTTAGATGGACTAACAATTGTAATGAAACACAACTTACAAGAAATCCTCAATCACTGGAAATATTCACAATCTCCTCACAACATTTTAACCTTGTTTCCCGATAGGAGATTTCCAAAATAAAGTGATTGTAATCCTTCGTTTTAAACACCCTTTTAAACACCCCATTACTTCAATTGTGGGCACCACGCATGTGCCCTCCCGAATAGAGGAGGAGGAGAAGGAAAAAAAAACACGCTAACTTAAAAATAAGCAGCACTCCAGTTGAATGAAACACATTCGTCAAAGAGCGAGCTGTTGGAGCAGACGGCTGTACTCTGTGGCGGGAGCTCAGTCGGTGGTGGGTGCGATCGATCCATCATAATTCACTGTGCCATGGCGAGTGGTTGTCCACTCGGCCGGGCTTTTCCCTACCGCAAACGGAGCAGGCACCACTGTGTTGATAATAATGGCAAGTTCCGCGACTCTTCCAACATTTCAAAGCAGTCACTGAGCTTAACGCCCTTTGTTTTTTATCCTGGCTCGTTCATTGAAAACAGTATCGTTTTTTTTTTAATAGTCATTGGCTGCTGCAAGTAGTCGGCTTAAAATGATTACACGTAAATCTATGGTGGATCTTATATACATATCTTTCTAATTTATAAGTTATTAATTATATTATATTATGTATTTGCATACAATATATATTTTTATATATATTTTTTTATTTATATATATATATATATAATTACATTAAATACTATAAATTAATTTGTTATTATTAATTATAGAATTGCTGGGTAACCATGTTAAAATGTGAGCCTAAATTAATTATTATGACGTCTTTTTAGTACTTATATTATTTTAATTTAAGAAATGACAGAAACGCAGTATTCTTACCCTTTAACCCCGAGTAACACCGGTTAAATCCTCCATTACAGCGGTTCTCAACCTTTCTCGGGGTCGCCTTAGACCAGCTGGAAAAACAAATACACTTCAGTTGTAAAGTAGCAAATAAAATAATTATGAGGCTAAAAAAAGGGGGGGGGGGTGGGTCGTCACAACATGAGGAACTGAATGAAAGGGTCGCGGCGTTAGGAAGGTTAAGAACCACTGCTCTAGTATATAAATAACGCTATTGAGGCTCATAAACTAGGGATAGTAGCATCCACATGGATACATTACCATTGCGAAATCCTGCTAGTATTGTATTCTATGTTTTCTGAAGCCAGGAGAAAAACAACAACAACCGTATAATGTGTTGACGTCACCATCTAGCTAACATGATCTCATTGCCCCGTGTTGAACAAGATCATAACATCTGATGTTGGATAGAGTAGCTAGAGCCAATAGCAATGTATCATCGTCTCAGTCTTCAACGTCATGATTTATAATTCACACTATAAAATATGGCCTACTTCTGAATGATGTGCCCTTGCCGTGGATGAACAAAAGAGATACCTCAGACATGGCGTAACAAATACAACTGTAAATTCTCTGTCCTCAAAAGCTTCACAAAGCTAATATTTCCTTAATGTGATATTAGGTATGATCAAATAATTCTGAAGATAAAAAAACCCATGTGCAGCTATTATTATTGTTTAGTGAGAGAACCAATTAAATGGCTTTCTAGTAAACTAGTTCGTGAGCTTTATCACTTTTTGCGGAGCGAAACTTATGACACTTCTCGACAAGCTGAAATACTGGGGTGGGCAAGACATACATTAAATATTATAGCGGCTGCAAGTGTAAAAAAATGTTTTAAAATATATATAATATATTTATATATTTTAAAAATCCATTCTTTGCTCGCAAGACGTACAAAAATAGATGGAAGGCCAGTAATGTGACGCTGGATGTCATGAAGGCCGGTATCATACCGCTGGACGTCACGAGGGCCGGAATCGTCTAGTCTAGCTGGCTGCCCTTTGTCCACATCTGAATCAGAGAGTTAAATTTGGTATAGACATTTGCAGTTTCATGTGTAGCCTACTCACGTTAAAATACCAATTCCTTATTTAAATGATCTGGTATCACTGGGGTAAGCTGACAATGACTGAAGACACAAGGATCCTATTGATCTAGTTAGCACTAACGTGAAATCACGTGAGACCAAATGTGTCCACGAGAGCAACGGCGGTCTTGCGTGATCTTTTATTTACTTTTAGTAACATTTTTCCCCATGATGAATTCCTTTTCACAGAATTACACTGAGCTCATCATAGCACTGGAACTCTGGCCAAGCTGGTAAAACACTTTAACAAAAAAATAAATAAATTACCCTGCAATGTTAATTACTTTATATTTTAATTATGAAACAAGAATGTGAACTGACGAGACAATAGAAGAGTAGTAATACTTCAATTCTATTGGCTGTCTTCTGTGGTTAATCAAGGTCAATCAAGGTCATCGTTTGAGGGGGGGGGGGGAGCTTAAACTTGAAATAATGCAACGTTAATATTGTTCTAGATTTAAAAGTCTAATATTATGATATAACTAAAAACCTGAAATATATTTATTGTTACAGGTCATCGTCTGTAGAACGCAGTGAATGGTGTGTTAAATGTTACGAACATGAAATAAACTTATTGCCACGACTAAGTATACGGTTGCCGTTGCTCCTGAAGTATACTCTTGCCACGACAACTTGAGTGTGTTGTTGTCATACTAAAGTGTGTAGCTACTATGACAGCTAAAGTGAATTGTTGTCATACAAAAGTGTGCAGTTGCTATGACAACAATGTATTACAAGAAAAAGCTTTTCCCTTTACGTTAGTTTTAATTATATTATTTTTAAATATAAAGGGGAAAAAGTTATTTTTCTATGGTTAATAAATGTAATTAAAATTATGACAGCTTACAATTTCTATTCCACTTCTAAACTTTGACTGTGTTGAGAACCTTTAAACCTTGTCAATTATTATGTTAAGATATTTATCAATTGGATTTATTCTTTTCAAGTATATTGTGATCTATCTTTAGTATAGTCTTCAGTATTAAAATAGTAGATCTCACGGCGGGAATAATTACCCGGTTACTCTAATCTATCTGTACACACACACACACACACACACACACACACACACACACACACACACACACACACACACACACATATATATAAATTTACTCATTTGGTCATGTTACTTGGTGGTGGTCACTATGACCATGTTATGAACCACTGTTGCATGCAAACAACAAGTCTCCAGGACCGGGTGGAGGTCAATAACTTGTTGGATAGTTGTTGTATGTTGGATATTTGTTGTAACTACCCCGGTGTGCGTGACAACGACCAAGAAGATGAGTTTTGGTTGGAGCTACCAACGCGGACGTCGCTGTCTGTTCCACTAATTTGCTTGATTAGTGCGGCCTGTGGCTGGCCCACGAGCTCCGGTCGGTCATGGGTGGATGAGGGCCGGACGCCACAAGGGAGTAGCGAGGGCTGGGAGCCGGGTGGAGAGCATGTTATTAACTTGAGGAATCAATAATTATACGTGGAGCAGTAAGGGAAGCACGGCGCGGGAACAGTTTTGAGTTTTGGACAATTGAAAGACTGTAGTAGGACTGGAGAGTCGGGACAATTGAAAGACTGTAGTAGGACTGGAGAGTCAGACGATTGAAAGACTGTAGTAGGACTGGAGGGTCAGACGATTGAAAGACTGTAGTAGGACTGGAGAGTCAGACGATTGAAAGACTGTAGTAGGACTGGAGAGTCAGACGATTGAAAGACTGTAGTAGGACTGGAGAGTCAGACAATTGAAAGACTGTAGTAGGACTGGAGAGTCAGACGATTGAAAGACTGTAGTAGGACTGGAGAGTCAGACGATTGAAAGACTGTAGTAGGACTGGAGAGTCAGACGATTGAAAGACTGTAGTAGGACTGGAGAGTCAGACGATTGAAAGACTGTAGTAGGACTGGAGAGTCAGACGATTGAAAGACTTTAGTTGGACTAGAGAGTAGGACGATTTAAAGACTGTAGTAGGACTAGAGTGTCGGACGATTGAAAGACTGTAGTAGGACTGGAGAGTCGGGACAATTGAAAGACTGTAGTAGGACTGGAGAGTCAGACGATTGAAAGACTGTAGTAGGACTGGAGAGTCAGACGATTGAAAGACTTTAGTTGGACTAGAGAGTAGGACGATTTAAAGACTGTAGTAGGACTAGAGTGTCGGACGATTGAAAGACTGTAGTAGGACTGGAGAGTCGGGACAATTGAAAGACTGTAGTAGGACTGGAGAGTCGGGACAATTGAAAGACTGTAGTAGGACTGGAGAGTCAGACGATTGAAAGACTGTAGTAGGACTGGAGAGTCAGACGATTGAAAGACTTTAGTTGGACTAGAGAGTAGGACGATTTAAAGACTGTAGTAGGACTAGAGTGTCGGACGATTGAAAGACTGTAGTAGGACTGGAGAGTCGGGACAATTGAAAGACTGTAGTAGGACTGGAGAGTCAGACGATTGAAAGACTGTAGTAGGACTGGAGAGTCAGACGATTGAAAGACTTTAGTTGGACTAGAGAGTAGGACGATTTAAAGACTGTAGTAGGACTAGAGTGTCGGACGATTGAAAGACTGTAGTAGGACTGGAGAGTCGGGACAATTGAAAGACTGTAGTAGGACTGGAGAGTCGGGACAATTGAAAGACTGTAGTAGGACTGGAGAGTCAGACGATTGAAAGACTGTAGTAGGACTGGAGAGTCAGACGATTGAAAGACTTTAGTTGGACTAGAGAGTAGGACGATTTAAAGACTGTAGTAGGACTAGAGTGTCGGACGATTGAAAGACTGTAGTAGGACTGGAGAGTCGGGACAATTGAAAGACTGTAGTAGGACTAGAGTGTCGGACGATTGAAAGACTGTAGTAGGACTGGAGGGTCGGGACAATTGAAAGACTGTAGTAGGACTGGAGGGTCGGGACAATTGAAAGACTGTAATAGGACTGGAGAGTCGGGACAATTGAAAGACTGTAGTAGGACTGGAGAGTCGGGACAATTGAAAGACTGTAATAGGACTGGAGAGTCGGGACAATTGAAAGACTGTAGTAGGACTGGAGGGTCGGGACAATTGAAAGACTGTAGTAGGACTGGAGGGTCGGGACAATTGAAAGACTGTAGTAGGACTGGAGTTTCGGGACAATTGAAAGACTGTAGTAGGACTGGAGGGTCGGGACAATTGAAAGACTGTAGTAGGACTGGAGGGTCGGGACAATTGAAAGACTGTAGTAGGACTGGAGTTTCGGGACAATTGAAAGACTGTAGTAGGACTGGAGAGTCAGACGATTGAAAGACTGTAGTAGGACTGGAGAGTAGGACGATTGAAAGACTGTAGTTGGACTAGAGAGTAGGACGATTGAAAGACTGTAGTAGGTATAGAGAGTCGGACGATTGAAAGACTGTAGTTGGTATAGAGAGTTGGACGATTGAAAGACTGTAGTAGGTATAGAGAGTTGGACGATTGAAAGACTGTAGTAGGTATAGAGAGTCGGACGATTGAAAGACTGTAGTTGGACTAGAGAGTAGGACGATTGAAAGACTGTAGTAGGTATAGAGAGTCGGACGATTGAAAGACTGTAGTTGGACTAGAGAGTAGGACGATTGAAAGACTGTAGTAGGTATAGAGAGTCGGACGATTGAAAGACTGTAGTTGGACTAGAGAGTAGGACGATTGAAAGACTGTAGTAGGTATAGAGAGTTGGACGATTGAAAGACTGTAGTAGGTATAGAGAGTCGGACGATTGAAAGACTGTAGTTGGACTAGAGAGTAGGACGATTGAAAGACTGTAGTAGGTATAGAGAGTCGGACGATTGAAAGACTGTAGTTGGACTAGAGAGTAGGACGATTGAAAGACTGTAGTAGGACTGGAGAGTAGGACGATTGAAAGACTGTAGTAGGACTGGAGAGTCGGGACAATTGAAAGACTGTAGTAGGATTGGAGAGTAGGACGATTGAAAGACTGTAGTAGGTATAGAGAGTCGGACGATTGAAAGACTGTAGTTGGACTAGAGAGTAGGACGATTGAAAGACTGTAGTAGGTATAGAGAGTCGGACGATTGAAAGACTGTAGTTGGACTAGAGAGTAGGACGATTGAAAGACTGTAGTAGGTATAGAGAGTTGGACGATTGAAAGACTGTAGTAGGTATAGAGAGTCGGACGATTGAAAGACTGTAGTTGGACTAGAGAGTAGGACGATTGAAAGACTGTAGTAGGTATAGAGAGTCGGACGATTGAAAGACTGTAGTTGGACTAGAGAGTAGGACGATTGAAAGACTGTAGTAGGACTGGAGAGTAGGACGATTGAAAGACTGTAGTAGGACTGGAGAGTCGGGACAATTGAAAGACTGTAGTAGGATTGGAGAGTAGGACGATTGAAAGACTGTAGTAGGACTGGAGAGTAGGACGATTGAAAGACTGTAGTAGGACTGGAGAGTCGGGACAATTGAAAGACTGTAGTAGGATTGGAGAGTAGGACGATTGAAAGACTGTAGTTGGACTAGAGAGTAGGACGATTGAAAGACTGTAGTAGGACTGGAGAGTAGGACGATTGAAAGACTGTAGTAGGACTGGAGAGTCGGGACAATTGAAAGACTGTAGTAGGATTGGAGAGTAGGACGATTGAAAGACTGTAGTTGGACTAGAGAGTAGGACGATTGAAAGACTGTAGTAGGACTGGAGAGTAGGACGATTGAAAGACTGTAGTAGGACTGGAGAGTCGGGACGATTGAAAGACTGTAGTAGGACTGGAGGGTCGGGACAATTGAAAGACTGTAGTAGGACTGGAGGGTCGGGACAATTGAAAGACTGTAGTAGGACTGGAGGGTCGGGACAATTGAAAGACTGTAGTAGGACTGGAGAGTCAGACGATTGAAAGACTGTAGTAGGACTGGAGAGTCAGACGATTGAAAGACTTTAGTTGGACTAGAGAGTAGGACGATTTAAAGACTGTAGTAGGACTAGAGTGTCGGACGATTGAAAGACTGTAGTAGGACTGGAGGGTCGGGACAATTGAAAGACTGTAGTAGGACTGGAGAGTCAGACGATTGAAAGACTGTAGTAGGACTGGAGAGTCAGACGATTGAAAGACTTTAGTTGGACTAGAGAGTAGGACGATTGAAAGACTGTAGTAGGATTGGAGAGTCGGGACAATTGAAAGACTGTAGTAGGACTGGAGAGTCGGGACAATTGAAAGACTGTAGTAGGACTGGAGGGTCGGGACAATTGAAAGACTGTAGTAGGACTGGAGGGTCGGGACAATTGAAAGACTGTAGTAGGACTGGAGGGTCGGGACAATTGAAAGACTGTAGTAGGACTGGAGGGTCGGGACAATTGAAAGACTGTAGTAGGACTGGAGGGTCGGGACAATTGAAAGACTGTAGTAGGACTGGAGGGTCGGGACAATTGAAAGACTGTAGTAGGACTGGAGGGTCGGGACAATTGAAAGACTGTAGTAGGACTGGAGGGTCGGGACAATTGAAAGACTGTAGTAGGACTGGAGGGTCGGGACAATTGAAAGACTGTAGTAGGACTGGAGGGTCGGGACAATTGAAAGACTGTAGTAGGACTGGAGAGTCGGGACAATTGAAAGACTGTAGTAGGACTGGAGGGTCGGGACAATTGAAAGACTGTAGTAGGACTGGAGAGTCAGACGATTGAAAGACTTTAGTTGGACTAGAGAGTAGGACGATTGAAAGACTGTAGTAGGATTGGAGAGTCGGGACAATTGAAAGACTGTAGTAGGACTGGAGGGTCGGGACAATTGAAAGACTGTAGTAGGACTGGAGGGTCGGGACAATTGAAAGACTGTAGTAGGACTGGAGGGTCGGGACAATTGAAAGACTGTAGTAGGACTGGAGGGTCGGGACAATTGAAAGACTGTAGTAGGACTGGAGGGTCGGGACAATTGAAAGACTGTAGTAGGACTGGAGGGTCGGGACAATTGAAAGACTGTAGTAGGACTGGAGGGTCGGGACAATTGAAAGACTGTAGTAGGACTGGAGGGTCGGGACAATTGAAAGACTGTAGTAGGACTGGAGGGTCGGGACAATTGAAAGACTGTAGTAGGACTGGAGGGTCGGGACAATTGAAAGACTGTAGTAGGACTGGAGGGTCGGGACAATTGAAAGACTGTAGTAGGACTGGAGGGTCGGGACAATTGAAAGACTGTAGTAGGACTGGAGGGTCGGGACAATTGAAAGACTGTAGTAGGACTGGAGTTTCGGGACAATTGAAAGACTGTAGTAGGACTGGAGGGTCGGGACAATTGAAAGACTGTAGTAGGACTGGAGGGTCGGGACAATTGAAAGACTGTAGTAGGACTGGAGTTTCGGGACAATTGAAAGACTGTAGTAGGACTGGAGAGTCAGACGATTGAAAGACTGTAGTTGGACTAGAGAGTAGGACGATTGAAAGACTGTAGTAGGACTGGAGAGTCGGGACAATTGAAAGACTGTAGTAGGACTGGAGGGTCGGGACAATTGAAAGACTGTAGTAGGACTGGAGGGTCGGGACAATTGAAAGACTGTAGTAGGATTGGAGGGTCGGGACAATTGAAAGACTGTAGTAGGACTGGAGAGTCAGACGATTGAAAGACTTTAGTTGGACTAGAGAGTCGGGACGATTGAAAGACTGTGGTAGGATTGGAACACCTGGACATCCGGTATACTGTTGTAGGATTGGGACATCTGGATTGTTGGAATACTGTTGTAGGATTGGTACATCTGTACAGTTGGAATTCTGTGATAGGATTGGGACACCTGGACAGCTGGAATACTGTGGTAGGATTGGGACATCTGGATTGTTGGAATACTGTTGTAGGATTGGGACATCTGGACAGTTGGAATAGTGTTGTAGTATTGGGACATCTGGACAGTTGGAATACTGTGATAGGATTAGGACATCTGGACATTTTGAATACTGTGGTACGATTGGGAAAATATAACAATTGGAATTCCTTAGTAGGATTTGGTCGATAGGAAGATTAGAATAGCAGGACTTGGCCAGGAGGACAATGGAAATAGAGTGGCAGGACGATGGCCATAAGGGCCATTGGAAAATTGTGAAGGACTTAGACACAGAGACACATTGCAACTGAGACACCGAGACAAAGAGACACATTGCAACTGAGGCACTGAGCCAAAGAGCCACTGAGGCACAAATACACTGAGACAAAGAGACAGTGAGGCACAAAGACACATACACTGAGACAAAGAGACAGTGAGACACTGAAACACAAATACACTGAGACACACGTAACATGTCTTGTAGTATCTAGAATAAGAACGATAATAAATTATGTATTACGTAGCAATCCCCCCCAACCCGACCCCAAACAAGATTTTTTCTCATGCTCCGACCTGATTTCATTTAACATGAGCTCTCTTTATGGTTACATGCTGTTTTCAATATTCATTGTATTCTAACCAATTATGAATCTATATTCTTATTTGCAGTGTCTCTAAATTGATAAGGGTAAATAGAGAATATATATATATATTTCATGGAGTAAATACTTTCTGCAAGAGTTTCGTAGAATATCTATAAAATGAGTCTGCGCGTTTTTTCAAAAAGTATGTTTGTTGAGAAGCTCTAGCAGACATATATTAAATTTCAACATGTGGTCTTTTGTGTAAACGTTTTGAGGAAATTAGCATATGCAGAAGCCTAATTTTAATCAAGTGGTCTATCTTCATGTGTTCAGAACACCTGATACAGAAAGATATTAAATCCCAGCATGTGGTCTGTACACAAGCGTTGAGAACCTCTGGTATAGATAAACACTTATTGCAAGCATGTGCTCGGCGCACATGAGCCCTGGACCCCCTGGTATAAATTACTCCATACCAACAAGTCGTCCGAGCACATGTTTTGAGAACCCCCGATATAGACAGAACCTAAATGCCAAGACATAAAAGAGCCTAAGTAACCGGGAAACCCGGATGCCATTGTGTTTGATCTGCCATCGAACGGGCGCTATATGCTTTAACAATGGATGAGAATGGTTTTCTTTTTTTGATTCAACAAAAGGACCAGGGGCAGTTAAGAATATCGGGCTCGGATCGATTCTGAGGAGAAGACGCTGGTAGATATGGTAACTGGGTGTCAAGGCGGGCATAATAGATGAAGAGTATCGAATCGAGGTAACGAGAGTTCACTACGGTTCAAATATTCATGTTTTGACATGTTTTACACGTGGCGTCGATTCTTTTCAAGTGGGATCGATATCCCGTGCAAAGGAACAATAACATGGATTTAGAAAGCTTTTTTTATTTTATAAGAAACAGTTAATGTAATAATCGATTTTAGTTAAAGTGTTCTGTTTTATAACACAATTAAACAAATCGATTTTAACAAAAAATTCCCAACGATGTGATTATCAACAACAGTACAGTTATCGCCACCATCAACAACAGTACAGTCATCGCCACCATCAACAACAGTACAGTCATCGCCACCATCAACAACAGTACAGTCATCGCCACCATCAACAACAGTACAGTCATTGCCACCATCAACATCTGTACAGTAATCGCCACCATCAACAACAGTACAGTCATCGCCACCATCAACAACAGTACAGTCATTGCAACCATCAACAACAGTACAGTCAGTGCCACCATCAACAACAGTACAGTCATCGCCACCATCAACAACAGTACAGTCATCGCCACCATCAACAACAGTACAGTCATCGCCACCATCAACAACAGGACAGTCATCGCCACTATCAACAACAGTACAGTCATCGCCACCATCAACAACAGTACAGTCATTGCCACCATCAACAACAGTACAGTCATTGCCACCATCAACAACAGTACAGTCATCGCCACCATCAACAACTGTACAGTCATTGCCACCATCAACAACAGTACAGGTATCGCCTCCATCAACTACTGTACAGTCATCGCCACCATCAACACAGTACAGTCATCGCCACCATCAACACAGTTAGTCATCGCCACCATCAACACAGGCTCTTATGGAGAATGTAAGAGATGCTAAAAACAAAACTTCAAGATAATATTATTATTATTATTATTAGTTGGTTTTCTATAGGACAGCCTAGGGCAAGGCTCACTGCGCTTGACATAAAAATTACCTATTACAGAAACGTATACATTTAAAAACAACAATTTGTATATAAGTTACAGTAAAAACAAACTTTGAAGATATCAGTCATACTAAAACAAACTATGAAGATATCAGTCATATTAAAACAAACCGTAAAGATTTCAGTCATATGAAGAAAAAAAATTGAAGATATCAGTCATACTAAAAACAATAATAAACATTGAAACGAAGTGGATAAAAACAACTGACTAGCAGGCAGCCATTTGTTGAAACTGAAGGATCGGATACTTCGTTGGTTGAAATCGTCTTCTAAGTCGTTCACGTAACACTCGCATGGCTTAGGGTTTAGAGTCATGGAAAAGGGGATGCATGCATGAATGAGGGCAATGGATGCATGTATGGATGTATGGATGCATGTATGGATGGGGGCAATGGATGCATGTATGGATGTATTGATGCATTTATGGATGGGGGCAATGGATCCATGTATGGATGGGGACAATGGATGCATGTATGGATGCATGTATGTATGGGGCAATGGATGCATGTATGGATGGGGGCAATGGATGCATGTATGGATGCATGTATGGATGGGGGCAATGGATGCATGTATGGATGTATGGATGCATGTTGTAATTGATGAATGTCGGTGGATGCTACGCTCTACTAAGTATCCACCGAAATATTACATTCACTGAAAAGGACCGAGCTATTGCTCTTTTATGGCCCCGGCAAGTAAGGTACAGGCCTGCCTCATCTGCTGGGCAGTCCCGCAGATAAGACTATCGACATGGTTGGCTGGGAGGACCCCAATCACTAAGTATCAACTAAATATATTTTTAGTATTGCACCAGCGACCCAGAGAACTGCTGAGATTAAGTCTTTTTTTTTTGACGCTTCCAATTAAAATTCTGTCATTGTAGAAATTAATGAAACTGTTAAACAATTGATTGGAGTTACGTTCCGGTTCTAAAGTTCTACAGCCAGTTGATACATCGACCCGCACAGGCTATTTGAAACGGTGTGTTGTATGTGCAACATTAGTAACTATAAAATTTGTTGTATGTTTACACACCAGCATCTGTGAGATTTGTTTTTAAGGACACAAGAAAGAATCTAGGATTTTTTTCAAGGGACACAATCTTTGGAAACAACTTAAAAAAAGAAAACAAGGAAAGATCATCCTGATAAGGGCCATTCACTCTTGGCAATCTTAACATGCTTTTATCCATGTTATTTAACCACCGTGTTTTCTGGGCTGTTTCTATTTATGAAGAATTTGAATATAACAGCACCACAATCTAGCTTTCCCTTTATCAGTTAGCAGACGGATCTGTCACGGGGGGGGGGGGGGGGTCATTTCAGTTGTGGTCCCGATCAGAGGTGGGTCCTATCAAATGTTTGCCCAATACGGGGTGGGTCCCGTTAGGTGTGGTGTTGACCTCATCCAAGAATACAAACCTGATTTTGAAATGACACACAATGACACGCCATGGCCAAGAACTTGTGCACTGTCCAATGAACAGGTCGATGGATTTACCATGTCAGCAGTACGGAGTTGTCCTTTTAATCTTATTATTCACAGGATAATCATGGCGTTAGGTTCCGGTGTATCGGAGAGATTTTGTGTGTGTATGTGTGTGTGTGTATGTGTAGGTGCACATTGTGGAGTGCAGCTTATCAATTTGAGGACATCTGAGTCCGAGCTAAGGGTGCGGATAAAAAGAATTTAACCAATAATCACCAAAAGTATTGGCCTCCTGGGACGCAGCAATCTGTACAGTGCCTGTTTTCACTTATTTATTTGTTTAATTTTATTTACTTATTCCCCTTTAAATTTAATGTATGTTACACTTAACCACTATTTCATACACGTTACCACTATCTCATACTCGTAATCACTCCCTCATAAAGGCATCAATTTCTCCTAAACATTTATGCTCCCACTGCCCCATCCATACATGTATCCACTGCCCCATCCATGCATGCATCCATTGCCCATCCATGCACGCATCCACTGCCCCATCCATGCATGAATCCACTTCCCCATCCATGCATGGATCCACTGCCCCATCCATGCATGCATCCACTACCCCATCCATGCATGCATCCACTGCCCCATCCATGCATGCATCCACTGCCCCATCCATGCATTCATCCACTGCCCCATCTATGCATGCATCCACTGCCTCATCCATGCATGTATCCATTTCCCTCAGTCATACATGCATCCATCACCAACATCCATGCGTTCATCATGCGTGGGGACCTAATTTTGCTTCAACATAGAGCTGAAGCCATCACCAGTCATAACCCACCTCTTTCTTTTTATATTGAAGTCACCTTCAATATGCGTTTACATTCGAATATATTCTAAATAGAAGGCAGAGAATGCGATCGGGTGGTGCAGCTTTTACTTGCTGTGCTGTAAGTGATAATAGTTTATTTCTATATTTTTGGTTTTGCATTTTTATAATTAATACTATAATTAATTTTAACATTGTAAATATCACTAGCTTTGATATATTATTTAATTTGCATACTGGTTTTCAGTCCTTTGTTATTTATTGTGCATATAAAGAGCAAAAGCTTTTAAAACAGATTATACTAGCAAAAATTATATCACGGTACGTAACAATCCATTTCCCTCATCCATGAATACATCCATTTACCTCATCCATGAATACATCCATTTACCTCATCCATGAATGCATCCATTTCCCTCATCCATGAATGCATCAATTTCCCTCATCCATGAATACATCCATTTCCCTCATCCATACATGCCACTATTTCCCCCATGTATGATGCATGCATCAATTGCCACAATCTGCGCATGCATCCATCTATCCCAAAAAGCATCCAATCACCTATCCAGTCCATTCACATATCATCCAACTTTTAAACACCAATCCAACCTGACACCAATCCTCGACCGACCCATCCCAATATTTAACTATCATTCTACCCATTCAGTCATCACACCGTCTATGTATACATTATATACAAAAGATAGTTAACCATTCATCAGTACATCCACATATCCATTTATTGTCATGCCAAAACTCTATCCACTCAATCAGAGATTCAAATATTTATCAACCAATTCCTTGAGCCATCCAGTGACCATCTATGCCTTGGTGACTTTTACAATGTATCGCATTGATCACCTATGCCTGTTACAATGTTTCAATCTCTATGAGTTACGTAGTTACGGAATACTTTAAGTTCGTGGGCAGAAGGCGGTGTTTTTAAATTACAGGCTAAGAATAATTTCGTAAATAAATGTTAGTTGTGTTAAAATGGGTACGTTGATGGTTAAATGAATAATTTTTTAAAGTTTAGGAAGGGTAAGAACAAAAATGTTGAAAGCCATGAGCTTATTTTACACAATATCTTATAGTGAATGAAATCTCTCTCTATATAAAAATGAATGTTTGTATGTATGTATGCGTTCCTATACCATTCATCCGATTGCGATAAAACTTTGGTGAATAGTCCGCACGCCCGCAAATTTTTCTGAATTGGTACAAACAGTTTACAATTTCCCTTGTGGTTACCGGGGGCGTCTAATTCGTTTTATTCAAATATGAGCTTTATAAATATAATTTCAAACAGAGCTATGGCACGGGTAGATGTAATATAATCAAAAACAAATAGAGACATTTCAGTTTCTGTGTGACATAAAACTGGTTTCTGAATTAGTACTACCATTGTAAAATATTCTGTGTGGGGCTCGGGGCCCTAAATACGTTTTTTTTTATTATGTGGGCTATTTAAATATAATTTCAAACAGATCTATTGCAGGGGTGTATCAATGCTACAAGTTTGTGGAATAAATTTTGAAAATCCATGCTTCTCACATGGATATGTGGCAGTGGCGTAGCGAGGGGGGAGCAAGGGGGGGCATCATGCCCCGGGCGCTACTCACAATGGGGCGCTAAATGGTATATTTTACTATAATATTGTATGGTTTTCGAATGGGGGGCGCTAAAAAGGTATTGGGGGCGCTAAAAAGGTATTGTGCCCCGGGCGCGAGTTAAGCTCGCTACGCCACTGATATGTGGCCTGCTCACGCGTCGAAATACATTCTAATTTATTCTCGTACGCACCAGGCGGAAAAAGAAAAATTGTTGATATAAAAATGTCTTCAAAAACATAATTAAAACACCAATACTTCCTTCCTTTGAGTGGCATTGTAACGCATGCCAGTAAAGAATAAAGAAACCTCATTTCGTTATTTGAATATGGGGAATTTCCCGACTCCAAACAATTCTAAGGATGTTAAATCGAGGGAGTACGTATTCTTTGTTTGTGACTTTAACGATTCTCTGCTTTTAATAAATGATGAGACATAGTGGGTGGATTGGTCTCAAGCGATGTCTGGGTGAAGTGAAAGAGGCATTCAGTGGATACATGAATGTCTGGGTGAAGTGAAAGAGGCATTCAGTGGATACATGAATGTCTGGGTGAAGTGAAAGAGGCCTTCATTGGATACATGAATGTGTGGGTGAAGTGAAAGAGGCATTCAGTGGATACATGAATGTCTGGGTGAAGTGAAAGAGGCATTCAGTGGATACATCAATGTCTGGGTGAAGTGAAAGAGGCATTCAGTGGATACATGAATGTCTGGGTGAAGTGAAAGAGGCATTCAGTGGATACATGAATGTCTGGGTGAAGTGAAAGAGGCATTCAGTGGATACATGAATGTCTGGGTGAAGTGAAAGAGGCATTCAGTGGATACATGGATGTCTGGGTAAAGGGATAGACGCAGACATCTTTCCAGTATGATCTCGAAATGAGGATGAAAAGTTGAAGTTGTAAACTAGCTACTGTTTAATTAATATATAAAGAACAGGTTCAGATAAAGGGATGTAAGTGTAAGTAATGGTTAAGTAAGACAGTCAGTGTGCAAATCAAATTCTGCTTGTGGGGAAGCTGGCTATTTGCCACATTTTTTATCGTCTGCTCGAGGGCCAACGTTGAGTCACATAGCCAGGGGAGCCATAGTGACGTACTGACAGGGGACACAGGGACGTATTGGAAGGTTCAGGAGTAGAAGCTCTGTTCCATTTATTGGTTGTGTGGCTGTGTGGTGTGGGTATTTGTCACATTTTTTATCGTCAGCTCGAGGGCCAACGTTGAGTCACATAGCGGTCACATGTTCCACAGGGGAGCCATAGTGACGTACTGATGATTGACAGGGGACACAGGGACGTATTGATGATTGACAGGGGACACAGTGACGTATTGGAAGATTCAGGAGTAGAAGCTCGGTTCCATTTATTGGTTGTGTGGCTGTGTGTTGTGGGTATTTTGGGGGGGGGGGGGTGAAGGAAGATATGAATGTGATAGGAAGACTAAATGTAAAGATAGAAATGTAAAGTTAGAAATGGGTTTTTGGTTAGGCCCAGTGGTCGGTAATAGACTATCCATGTCGGCTTAGTGCACAGTAAATGGTTGGCGAGTAGCTAGATGTAAGTCTAAGCTAATGAACAGCACAATGCATGGGGGCCTAGTTGATGAAGTCTAACGGGGAGGGAGAAGAACACACATACTAACAATTAGCCAGTATGCTCCTTTTCAGAACAGACCTTTGTTAAATTTTGACTACTCTACCGAAACCGACTGTTTAAAATGTCAAAGTAATCAAAACAAATAAACACATTAAAAAAAAAAATCTTAAACCCAAAGAAAAAGAAATAGAAACATTTTCAAGTTAAATAATGTCTACACTTACAATTGAAGTTGTAAATCTCTCGGTAATTATGATGGCGCTACTTGGAAACATGACGCATGGTGTCAGCTAGCGAAAATCATGGATTCACTGACTAGTACCGAACAGGTATGTTGCGTGATCAGCAGCACACCGCTGTAATCTGGGGGCTATCGGAAATTCGTACCAAAAATATTTTTTCGATGGAAGGTTGCTCAAACTGAAATTTGGCTGAGCTGAGTGTAGGTTTTTACACCTTGTCCGGGTATTTTGAGACAATACTCGGAGGTTCCTTAACCGAATCCGGGTCCGGGTGTTACAAAAAAGTATATTCTCATTTTCTATATTGTGTTCCAATGGGAAGAAGTGAAAAGTGCGTTAGTAGAGCATGTAGCGATCGTGGAGTCAACAAAGTTGAATGCTTCGAAACACTAAAGCTAAATAATATATTGCTAAACCAGGGGCTATCAGGCTTTTTAGTGTGAGGACCCTTTAGTGCAATTGTCAGGTTGTGAGGACCCCAAGCCAGAATTATATCTTTCAATTGAGAAACATGTGTTGAGAAGAGGGCGGGGGTGGAGCAATGATGTAGATAAAAAGGCTTTGTTACTATAACTTTGATCGAGGATGTAGGGTAGCAGAATTACGGGCTTAGATGGGTGGAGGGAGCAGAATTACGGGCTAAGATGGATGGAGGGCTGCAGAATTACGGGCTTAGATTGGTGGAGGGTAGCAGAATTACGGGCTAAGATGGGTGGAGGGTAGCAGAATTACGGGCTTAGATGGGTGGAGGGAGCAGAATTACGGGCTTAGATTGGTGGAGGGTAGCAGAATTACGGGCTAAGATGGGTGGAGGGTAGCAGAATTACGGGCTTAGATGGGTGGAGGGAGCAGAATTACGGGCTTAGATTGGTGGAGAGTAGCAGAATTACGGGCTAAGATGGGTGGAGGGTAGCAGAATTACGGGCTTAGATGGGTGGAGGGAGCAGAATTACGGGCTAAGATGGATGTAGGGCCGCAGAATTAAGGGCTTAGATGGGTGGAGGGAGCAGAATTACGGGCTAAGATGGATGGAGGGCTGCAGAATTACGGGCTTAGATTGGTGGAGGGTAGCAGAATTACGGGCTAAGATGGGTGGAGGGTAGCAGAATTACGGGCTTAGATGGGTGGAGGGAGCAGAATTACGGGCTTAGATGGGTGGAGGGCAGCAGAATTACTGGCTTAGATGGGTGGAGGGTAGCAGAATTACGGGCTTAGATGGGTGGAGGGTAGCAGAATTACGGCCTTAGATGGGTGGAGGGTAGCAGAATTACGGGCTTAGATGGGTGGAGGGTAGCAGAATTACGGACTTAGATGGGTGGAGGGTAGCAGAATTACGGGTTAAGATGGGTGGAGGGTAGCAGAATTACGGGCTTTGATTGGTGGAGCGTAGCAGAATTACGGGCTAAGATTGGTGGAGGGTAGCAGAATTACGGGCTAAGATGGGTGGAGGGCAGCAGAATTACGGGCTAAGATGGGTGGAGGGTAGCAGAATTACGGGCTTAGATGGGTGGAGGGTAGCAGAATTACGGGCTTAGATGGGTGGAGGTTAGCAGAATTACTGGCTTAGATGGGTGGAGGGTAGCAGAATTACGGGCTTAGATGGGTGGAGGTTAGCAGAATTACGGGCTAAGATTGGTGGAGGGTAGCAGAATTACGGGCTAAGATTGGTGGAGGGTAGCAAAATTACGGGCTAAGATGGGTGGAGGGTAGCAGAATTACGGGCTTAGATGGGTGGAGAGTAGCAGAATTACGGGCTTAGATGGGTGGAGGGTAACAGAATTACGGGCTTAGATGGGTGGAGGGTAGCAGAATTAAGGGCTTAGATGGGTGGAGGGTAGCAGAATTACGGGCTTAGATGGGTGGAGGGTAGCAGAATTACGGGCTTAGATGGGTGGAGGGTAGCAGAATTAAAAGGCTTAGATGGGTGGAGGGTAGCAGAATTTACGGGCTTAGATGGGTGGAGGGTAGCAGAATTACGGGCTTAGATGGGTGGACGGTAGCAGAATTACGGGTTTAGATGGGTGGAGGGTAGCAGAATTACGGGCTTAGATGGGTGGAGGGTAGCAGAATTACGGGCTAAGATGGGTGGAGGGTAGCAGAATTACGGGCTTAGATGGGTGGAGGTTAGCAGAATTACGGTCTTAGATGGGTGGAGGGTAGCAGAATTACGGGCTTAGATGGGTGGAGGGTAGCAGAATTACGGGCTTAGATGGGTGGAGGGTAGCAGAATTAAGGGCTTAGATGGGTGGAGGGTAGCAGAATTACGGGCTTAGATGGGTGGAGGGTAGCAGAATTACGGGCTTAGATGGGTGGAGAGTAGCAGAATTACGGGCTTAGATGGGTGGAGGGTAGCAGAATTACGGGCTTAGATGGGTGGAGGGTAGCAGAATTACGGGCTTAGATGGGTGGAGGGTAGCAGAATTTCGGGCTTAGATGGGTGGAGGGTAGCAGAATTACGGGCTTAGATGGGTGGAGGGTAGCAGAATTACGGGCTTAGATGGGTGGAGGGTAGCAGAATTTACGGGCTTAGATGGGTGGAGGGTAGCAGAATTACGGGCTTAGATGGGTGGAGGGTAGCAGAATTACGGGCTTAGATGGGTGGAGGTTAGCAGAATTACGGTCTTAGATGGGTGGCGGGTAGCAGAATTACGGGCTTAGATGGGTGGAGGGTAGCAGAATTACGGGCTTAGATGGATGGAGGGTAGCAGAATTAAGGGCTTAGATGGGTGGAGGGTAGCAGAATTACGGGCTTAGATGGGTGGAGGGTAGCAGAATTACGGGCTTAGATGGGTGGAGGGAATCAGAATTACGGGCTTAGATGGGTGGAGGGTAGCAGAATTACGGGCTTAGATGGGTGGAGGGTAGCAGAATTACGGTCTTAGATGGGTGGCGGGTAGCAGAATTACGGGCTTAGATGGGTGGAGGGTAGCATAATTACGGGCTTAGATGGGCGGAGGGTAGCAGAATTAAGGGCTTAGATGGGTAGAGGGTAGCAGAATTACGGGCTTAGATGGGTGGAGGGTAGCAGAATTACGGACTTAGATTGGTGGAGGGTAGCAGAATTACGGGCTTAGATGGGTAGAGGGTAGCAGAATTACGGTCTTAGATGGGTGGAGGGTAGCAGAATTAAGGGCTTAGATGGGTGGAGGATAGCAGAATTACGGGCTTAGATGGGTGGAGGGTAGCAGAATTACGGGCTTAGATGGGTGGAGGGTAGCAGAATTACGGGCTTAGATGGGTAGAGGGTGGCAGAATTAAGAGATAAGATGGGTGGATGGCACCAGAAATAAGAGATAAGATGGGTGGAGGGTAGCAGAATTACGGGCTTAGATGGGTGGAGGGTAGCAGAATTACGGACTAAGATGGGTGGAGGGTAGCAGAATAACGGGCTTAGATGGGTGGAGGGTAGCAGAATAACGGGCTTAGATGGGTGGAGGGTAGCAGAATTACGGGCTTAGATGGGTAGAGGGTGGCAGAATTAAGAGATAAGATGGGTGGATGGCACCAGAAATAAGAGATAAGATGGGTGGAGGGTAGCAGAATTACGGGCTTAGATGGGTGGAGGGTAGCAGAATTACGGACTAAGATGGGTGGAGGGTAGCAGAATTACGGGCTAAGATGGGTGGAGGGTAGCAGAATAACGGGCTAAGATGGGTGGAGGGTTCTGGAGAGGCAGCTCTGTAAGTCAATCTCTGGAAATCTTTGAATAAAATCATACACCTGGCTATATTTGTGTAGGGAGGCTACAGAATTTTAACTTTTGGTAACAATATAATACATTTTTAAAAAAATTAAGCGAAGGAAAAAAAGAACAACTAATTAGTTTCATATTTAATGTCATGTGGTATAATTTTATGTAGTATGTCATGGAATAAAATGTCATGTGGTATAATTTTATGTAGTATGTCATGGAATAAAATGTCATGTGGTATAATTTTATGTAGTATGTCATGGAATAAAATGTCATGTGGTATAATTTTATGTAGTATGTCATGGAATAAAATGTCATGTGGTATAATTTTATGTAGTATGTCATGGAATAAAATGTCATGTGGTATAATTTTATGTAGTATGTCATGGAATAAAATGTCATGTGGTATAATTTTATGTAGTATGTCATGGAATAAAATGTCATGTGGTATAATTTTATGTAGTATGTCATGGAATAAAATGTCATGTGGTATAATTTTATGTAGTATGTCATGGAATAAAATGTCATGTGGTATAATTTTATGTAGTATGTCATGGAATAAAATGTCATGTGGTATAATTTTATGTAGTATGTCATGGAATAAAATGTCATGTGGTATAATTTTATGTAGTATGTCATGGAATAAAATGTCATGTGGTATAATGTAATATAATTTAAGCATATTAAATTACCTGCTGACATCTACCGAATTAATCATATATTTTTAATGTAGCTGTAGTGTAGTCAGTATGTCGTAACAATAGGTAAATAACCCGATCTTATTAATTAATATTTAAATTTTGGAATGAAAATTCAAATTATAGTAAGTGAACATTTTACACACAAAAATCGCCCCCCCCCCACCCCATTTTTTTTAAAAGGTTCTGATATTCGCAAATGCCTCTGACATATCAGGTGCCCCCGATTAGTACTTCAAGTCCCATAACTGCAGAAAACACACGACATTCAGGGTTTCCTCCTCTTTCTCATTCCTCTCAATCCTTTTACAGAGTCTCTGTTAAGTTACCAGTGTGAGGGCCTCTCTATTAATGACTGCTGTGTTACCAGTGTGAGGGCCTCTCTATTAATGACTGCTGTGTTACCAGTGTGAGGGCCTCTCTATTAATGACTGCTGTGTTGCCAGTGTGAGGGCCTCTCCGACAATAGCTTTTATGTTGCCAGTGTGAGGACCTCTCCATCAATACTAACTGGTCGACACTGCCATGAGACAAACGGATTTTTACAAACAAAAGTGTACGGATCCCAACGTGACTGGATCTACTAATGAACTTAAATCAAGAACGAACAAAACTCCATGCACGCCAGGAAATGGAAAACAGTTAGTCATTTGCATTCCTCCAGATCTGCCTCTGTCTGATGGTGAACGGTCTCTCCTTTCTAAGAATCTCAAATGTATTCCTCTCAAGTCTTACACTGACCGCTATCAGTTACTAGCCCACTCTCATCACTATTTTCGACCTTTGAGACTACAGTACTACTCTTATGGTAGAGAGAGCACACAACAGAAGGATGAAATGTTCTTCTTTCAAAGACAACGTAAACCACACTCGATCAATCTAAAACTGTAGATCTCTACATCAGCAATACTAACCATGATCTCAATAATCTCTCGCCCCCTAATCTTCCACATTCCAACCTCTCTAAACGAGAATCTCAGGCGCTATCTACGTTACGAAATTATGATTAAACGTGCTGATAATTGAGGTGCTGTTGTAGTTTGGGACAAAAACGTATACATTAAAGAGGCTAATGAACAAATGGAGGATAAAAGATTTTATAAACCCTTCAAGAATAGCCCCGTTGTTCACAATAATGCAATGGTACATCAAACAATAAAACAACTCATTAACGAATCAGCACTTTCAAAAATCAGCCTCTGCATTACACATTTTTAATAGTGACCTTGGCAAACCTTCCTTCTATTTGCCGCCTAAGACTCACAAAGCGGGTAACCCGGGACGACCTATTGTCTCGGCCTGCGCTTGCCCCACTGAACACATTGTCTCGGCCTGCGCTTGCCCCACTGAACACATTGCCTCGGCCTGCGCTTGCCCCACTGAACACATTGTCTCGGACTGCGCTTGCCCCACTGAACACATTGCCTCGGCCTGCGCTTGCCCCACTGAACACATTGCCTCGGCCTGCGCTTGCCCCACTGAACACATTGTCTCGGCCTGCGCTTGCCCCACTGAACACATTGCCTCGGCCTGCGCTTGCCCCACTGAACACATTGCCTCGGCCTGCACTTGCCGCACTGAACACGTTTCAATATTTCTATATGGAGTCTTTCAGTCCTCTGTTAGCTCTTTATCCACTGACATACAGATACCAACCACGCTTTAATTACATTTAATTCCTTAGACATTATCCCTCATACAGAACACTTACAGTTTTTAAACAAAAATACGTTAAAGAAATGTTGTTGTAAATGTATCAAAAGTTTACGAACTGAGTTATCTTACTTTTCTCTTTCGCCCCATAATTCTGTATCTTTGTATGTATTGAGAAGAAGGAGGTGCCCATCACTGCTATACATTACGCGAAAATTCTCTAGAGGGCTATACATTCCACGAGTGATGGAACAAAAGTTGTATTGAAAAGATGAGATGTAAAGCCTGTCTTAAAAGAATACCAGTTTTGTAATGACAAAAACCTAAACATTTGCAGCATGGACGGCAACCATCCTCTGATTAAAAGATGAATATTTTTTTAAAAATCCTTGAAAATCCTTTAATCCTACAAGTATTTTTTGGTAACGTCAAAGTCAGACACACTCAAAGTAGATCACGTCCCTACCCCCCTCACACCCTCACCCCAGGCCCCGGGGACGCTCACACACACTTTAATCTATTTTTCATCCACACATCTGGACGATTTGTCGCGAGCATAAATAATAACCCTCACCTGGGGATAACCGAAATTTGGCAAGCTCCTGACCCACGGGTCTCAGACCTTGTCGTCTGTTGACGTCACGTGATCACTCCGCTCATCAATAATTCACCCAGTCTCCGGACCACTACGGTCCTAATTAGCGGGAAACCCCCATGTAGGCGGACAAAAAGCGACACACCTATCCCATGGATCATCCCAGGCTTGTCAAGTATCGATACCTTTCAAAATAATAACCCACGCCCTTGAAAGTTATAGTCAAGTATCGATGCCTTTCAAAATAATAACCCACGTCCTTGAAAGATCTAGTCAAGTATCGATACCTTTCAAACTAAGAACCCAGGTCCTTGAAAGATCTAGTCAAGTATCGATACCTTTCAAAATAATAACCCACGTCCTTGAAAGATCTAGTCAAGTATCGATACCTTTCAAACTAAGAACCCAGGTCCTTGAAAGATCTAGTCAAGTATCGATACCTTTCAAAATAATAACCCACGTCCTTGAAAGATCTAGTCAAGTATCGATACCTTTCAAACTAAGAACCCAGGTCCTTGAAAGATCTATTCAAGTATCGATACCTTTCAAAATAATAACCCAGGTTCTTGAAAGATCTAGTCAAGTATCGATACCTTTCAGAATAATAACCCAGGTCCTTGAAAGATCTAGTCAAGTATCGATAGATTTAAAAATAATAACCCAGGTCCACGAAAGATCTAGTCAAGTATCGATAGATTTAAAAATAATAACCCAGGTCCTTGAACGATCTAGTCAAGCATCTGTAAATTTTAAAAGAATAATCCAGTTCATTGAAAGAGAAGGGCACAACATTATGCGCATTTAGTGAACTCGCCATTTATTTGCGACAATCCTCGGTAGATTATCATGAAGACTTTAGTGCAGTGAACACCGCACTTCTTTGATGGAGAATAATTTGCCACAAACAACTTGTGTAAATAAAAGAATATACGTTCAACTTGAATGATACTTTTACAAAATACATATGAAGGGCCGAGGAGAAAAAGTACTTAAGTTACAATTTTTTAAAAATGAGTTAAGACAGGCATTGTATTTGATTACTTCCACTGAATCATTCCTGTAAAGATCATTCATGAAAAATGTCCATAAGTGTTTCATTCAGAGTTGCCTCGAGCAGCTTTTAAGGTATTTAAATTAGAATTTAAAAACTTTAAACTCCTTTTTCTCAAAACTGCAAAAACACACTTAAGTACTTTTTCTACTCGGCCCTTCATATGTAAACGTTTCGGCAAATGGCTTCATCAGTTTAAAAAATATAACATTTAGATAAGTATAATTTAAGTTTAAAGAATATATATTTACATGCAACCTACCTAACATATAGTAAAGAATTAAGAGTGAGCGCAAAACCCAGACAAAAACAAAGTTAAGAAGAACGTAAAGGAAGTGAGTAGATCAGAGGCGTAGCGTAGGGGGCAGGGGGGTACAGTTGTACCCGGGCGCCAGCTAGTTAGGGGCGGCAAAATGTGCTTTGGTTTTTATTTTATTGATGAAAATAATGGGTTTGAGAGTTGAAAAAAGGAAAAGAGGGCGCTTTAAAATGAATCTTTTCCCCGGGCGCCAAACACTCTAGCTACGCCACTGGAGTAGATGTAAAGTTAAAAACAAAATAGGACAAAAGACGTGGCAGCTACATAAAATTGTGGATTTCGTTTATCCCGTATTGAGTCTACGTGCCAAATCCTGGTATTCATTTATTTTCCATATAAATCCTATCCGGTTTATGACTTGTAAAACAATATACCAGTAAATGCAATGTCTAATATGCCATTAGGGTTAGTACAATTGAAATGTTTGGAAACTGGACAAAGGGTTTGTATTAAATTCTTTTC
>OZ024799.1:40015681-40093181 GCA_964017045.1 Omphiscola glabra
AAAGCGGGAAAAAATGTGGGGTGGTGTGTGGGATGGGGTGGGGGAGCATAAACAATAAAGCAAAACACCCTGAAACAGTGATTCTCAAGTGGGTGTTTTCTTTTATTGAGAAATAGTTTATTTGTCTTTATACATTATCTGTATAAAGTTGATTACGAATACTTTCTGCACTTTTTCTAAATTGTTAGGAGTAAATTTGTACACATTATTTCGCAAATATTCTACCAATAAAATAAAAAAAATATATTTGGTATACTTATAATTTTTGTGAGTAGGATTTGGTCCATATGCAAATATTATATGGAGATTTTGTATTATTTTCTTAAAATATAGGCCTACATGGATTTTGAGTTTATACACAAATATAATATGGTTGTACACAACGTTCATAATGTTTAAAATAGAAATAACAGTTGAACACAATCTTATTATGGTTTCAGGAAAACATACAGTGCTTGAACACAATCATCTCTGAAAAGTCGTGAGTCAGATCCCTTATCAATGCCGCCATCAAACACATTTGTTTAATATCATCTGGAACCGTTCATCCCCCCAACCCCCACTAAGCCCAAAGCCAGCTCGGACTCACGACCTGGTCCCGGACCAGCCTCTTTGACTCGTATTGTGGTAGCAGCTAGCAGACGACAAGCTAGAGCCGTGTGATGACAGAGATCGGCTGCTCCCCTGGCCCAACTTGGCATCGGGCCCGGAGATAATGACCCGAGGAGACCGTCCGGGGGGATTCGGGTCCCCATCTCTGATTTCTCGCCAGCATATTGTCCTCTGGAAACCGAAGACAAGTTCTCAAGCTGCTGTTAGTCATTACCCTTGATGGACGGTATTCTCGTCAAGCCAGCGAGACAACGAGAATGGGAAGATGATGGCTGCCCCCACTGTTTTTTTTTCTTTTTTTTTTGTGTGTGTGTCCTTTTCACAATATGGCCGATGATCATACGCTTAGCCGGCTCGGTTATTAATTGTTTTGCCCTTTTCAATGGGCAATGTAAAGTTATTTCCAGCCCCGGGGCTTACGCTGAATTGTTATAATTATTATTTTGATTATTATCAATATTTCCACCTCTCTAATTATCGCGAGGTTTTGCGAGAGCGGCCATTTCGGGGATTAAACTAGTCAGAGTGGAGAATAAGGTTTGCGTTATGTAATAATAATAATAATAATAATATTAACACGTGATCTGATCAATTCATTCGTTACTGATAGAATAATTTGATGCGTGTTGACTTAGATATGAACGTAACTTGGTATTTGTTTCGTGTTAAATGAAGATATTTTTAATTTGTATTACTTTTAAATAGTATATTTAATAATAACAAGGCACATACCAATGACAGTGGAAATACAAATGACAAGACACCAACAAATGACTGTGGACAAGAAAAATGCAAATAACAAGGGAAATGAAATGACAAGGGAAATACAAATGACATTGAAAACATATATGACAAGAGAAATGCCAATGACATTGTAAATACAAATGACAAGACACCTACAAAGGACAGTGGAATACGAATGACAAGAAAAATACAAATAACAAGGGAAATTAAATGACAAGGGAAATACCAAAGAAATGGTATACACACATGACAAAGGAATGCAAATGACAGGGGGAAAATGACAAGTAACATGTTAATGACAAGCTGATGAGTTTGTGAAGTCTCTTGCTTTAACAGATTGATTTTGTGTTTTAAAAATAGATTTTCTTTAGTTTGACAAGAAACCAAACAAACAAGCAATTTAGGTCATCACTGATCTGGTGATAATGTTCTAGATTCCCCTCCTCTATTCCATATCTGCACAGCAACTAAACACAAAACGGATTTTAAAAAAAGATAATTTAAATGAAAAAGTATTGGGTTTTGAAAACGGAAAAAAGCGGGAGGGGGTATTGAAATCAGATCGACATATTTCAACGATCCGGAAAAGATGTTATTGTTGTAAAAAATGAAATACTAAATGGCGGAGTCATCAAAGTCATTCTTCTGACATCATTAGACAAACATCATTGTTCTGACATCATTAGTCAAACATCATTCTTCTGACATCATTAGTCAAACATCATTCTTCTGACATCATTAGTCAAACATCATTCTTCTGACATCATTAGTCAAACATCATTCTTCTGACATCATTAGACAAACATCATTCTTCTGACATCATTAGTCAAACATCATTCTTCTGACATCATTAGTCAAACATCATTCTTCTGACATCATTAGTCAAACATCATTCTTCTGACATCATTAGTCAAACATCATTCTTCTGACATCATTAGTCAAACATCATTCTTCTGACATCATTAGTCAAACATCATTCTTCTGACATCATTAGACAAACATCATTCTTCTGACATCATTAGTCAAACATCATTCTTCTGACATCATTAGTCAAACATCATTCTTCTGTCATCATTAGACAAACATCATTCTTCTGACATCATTAGTCAAACATCATTCTTCTGACATCATTAGTCAAACATCATTCTTCTGACATCATTAGTCAAACATCATTCTTCTGATATTATTGATCTTCACATGGGAGAATTTGTTTTTTCTAGACGCTATAGTTGTACAACTATTTATTGAACAAAAACTATGGCAGCTGAGCACAACACTACAGCCGAATAGAAGAAAAGAAACCAGAAGTGGATGCCGCGGGTCCAATGACTCCCGATCGTGTGGCGACAAAGTCGGCCATGTTTGTGGGGCGATATGTCATGTCGGTGATTAAAAGACAGATCGGACTCTAATGAGATAATGGCCAGGGCAGGTAGGGGCCAGACTGCCCATTTCCTGTAACCCTGGCCCTGCGTCCAGCTTAATTGTTCGTGACAACATCCCCCAAAGTAACCCAACCCAAAGCTTTCCGCACTTAGCTGCATTACATCCAGCTTAGCTGCCATTTCGCTCATGAGTAGCGCGTGCACGACGGTTTTAATGGCGGCCATCTACTTCCGGTGACGAAATGCGCAGCGGAAGGAGGAGGCGGTGATCTTCGGGGAAATTGATCGAGCAGGGAGAAATCGAGTCCCGATGACTCGCTTGTGTACGTCAGAGACAATGCCAATAAGACTGCGTGGATTGGGAGTGGAAGTTAAAGCCTGGAAACATTAGACGCTTTCCACGCCGGCTCCATGGCGTGAGCACGGTATCAATGAAGTCTGCAGGCAAGTTTGGACTCGTGTCGGGAATTCCCGGATAAAAAAGCAAAGGGATGCCAGGGAAGGAGACCGGAAGTATTGCGACGAAATAAAATATTCCAGTTTCGGTTTACGCAGGCCCTGGCATCGCGTGACGCTGGATACAAATTCTGTCCATTGTGCGAGGCATGGACCGACTCATTAGAATGGATCTGGTACACTGGACCGGGGACATAAACTATTCGCAGATTACGATGTTCCGCCACAAGTGAATATAATACTGGCGCGTTGGGTGTGGACTCGGGCTTCGAGGGAAGCGGCGGGTGTCATTTCTTACAGGTGACAATGCTCAAAAAGCGATCCAGTGTGCATTACATTTAATACAAAGTTTTTTTATTACAACGGCTTATTTCAAATGAAGACAGAAGGGTAAAGAAAGGGTTGGGATGATTTCTAAATAGAATATAAAACACTTCTAATTGTTGGAAGATTTGCTGGTGCCTGTACTCTCATGAGATTTTCACGCAAGCTGAGACTGGAGCCACCATGAGCCATTCACGCAAGCTGAGACTGGAGCCACCATGAGACATTCACACAAGCTGAGACTGGAGCCACCATGAGCCATTCACACAAGCTGAGACTGGAGCCGAAATGAGCCATTCACGCAAGCTGAGACTGGAGCCACCATGAGCCATTCACACAAACTGAGACTGAAGCTACTATCCCCCCCCCCTCAACTCAACCCCCCTCCGCGGATAGGAAAGAGTAGAGTAAAACATGTTATTTCCAAAAGTGCTCAACGGCGATAGATTTCCATGGTGTCCACTACACAAGCAATCACCCCCCCCCCCCCGCCAACGCCTGTACGACCAACAAAAGACTCCCACGTGCCAACAAGTACTCCACTGGAAAGGGGGCTAAACGTTTCTTCAGACCGCGTCACCGATATCTGGGGCTCCTCGGGGGAAATAATTCTGATTGCAACATTGTTTCTCATTTCCAGTCACACACGTGGATCATAATAAACAAACGGATTTGCGATCTGCAATGTGGGAATAGTTTGGCTCCCCTGCTCTATCACGTGGCCTATTCATTGGCGTGGCCAAGTGCACATCAATAATTAACCGGCTAAGTTGGCTGGTGTTTACTTGGTCTGCTCTCAGGACGAATGAAAGGGAAATTACTCCCGTTTCATTTCATTTAGCCGTGATTGCCGTTTTTGCAATTATTTTTATTTTTTCCCCCCTGTGAACAGCGGTCAATTATTAAAGAGAACACATTTAATGGAGGGAAAAAAATATAGAGTTGGCAATAGAGTAAGTATCCATCATTGTCAAACTGGCTTGTCCTACGGATGTGGATGTTATGTGGATGTGTTAGAAATATACCCCACCCCAGAGTTATGTGGATGTGTTACAAATAACTTGGAGTTTCAGGTTTCGTGTAAAATTTTCCAATTCCTTCCAGTTATTTTTAAGGCGTTTCAGTGGCGTTACTACCTCACCCCTGGCCCCACAGCAACTTCATGTAACCGGCCCCAACTCCAACACCAACAGCTACTTAACTAATCAGTAAAAGCGTTGGAGACCTCATTGTCTGCAGTCGATTCACTTGGCTCCTGCAATAGATTCACTTGGCTCCTGCAGTAGATTCACTTGGCTCCTGCAGTCGATTCACTTGGCTCCTGCAGTCGATTCACTTGGCTCCTGCAGTATGCCAAATGCCTATAGCGAAAACGTGCATTCCTCTGGATCGACGAACACACGGATTGATGAGAATGCCTGTTGTTGTACGTCATTCGCAAGTAAAGCTGACCAAGGCGACTACACATAGACCTGGATGCAGTAGATGACCGGCGGTGCGTCTTTTGTCTCACTGTGCTTATTATGCGTTCTTCATCGCCGGAGCTTTTGGAATAGTGTCTTAGACGAATTGTCATCCGGGTCCCAACTACCCACGGATGCTGGTGATGTTTTTCTCTGGGGATTTTATAAGAATGTATGTATTACTGTTGTGGAAAAAAACAAAGACCTTATAGCACAAAAATATGTTTGCAGATATTTAAATATAAGAAATACGAAAAGAAACACAGGGAAATTGAGAATGACTAGTAGGAGAGTATTTGATTAATTCCACATGGTGATATTGTGCCGAAAAGCTGAATTAATTTGTTTTTCCTTCGAACCCTCTCCGGCGTGTTGGTACAGCAAATTATTGCCGTGATTAATACATCTCACGTTTATCTCTGTTTTAAATGGGATGAGACCGTGGAAAGTTTACCCTGTTCAATATCACGAAGATAATCTGATAATCTTCTACCATCTTCGCCTAAATAACAGGAGTGGCGACTGCGGCACGTAATCGATCGCATAATATGCTTTTTACACCTTTCATGTAAATAACAACACCTTATAGTGGTCTTAAAAGGGCACACTGGTGTTAATCTGGAATTAGTCTGTCGCATTGGTGCCTCTGGCAGATAACGCGCTCTAAACCCTTCATAGTTACCAAACATTTTCAAAATCACAATCCATGATTTTTTGGCCTTTTTAAACACATCGCTTAACAAAGTGGGTTTTAAATGACAACGGGGTCTTGCGTAGATAAAAACCTTCTTGTATTTTACAAATTAAATACTCCTTTAATATTGATCATTTTACAGTAGTAATGTTAATTTTTACTCCATTCTGTAAGGCTGGGACTAAGTATCAAAAAACTTTCTCCACAACAAAACTATTTTTTTTTTTTTAAATTTGATCGTGGTCTCAAGTCACTCTTGGCTCACATATTGAGCTGCCAGTCACTTGGTTCACTTGCTGAGCTGCTAGTCACCTGGTTCACTTGCTGAGCTGCAAGACACTTGCTTTACTTGCTAAGCTGCAAGACACTTGGTTTACTTGCTAAGCTGCAGGACACTTGGTTTACTTGCTAAGCTGCAAGACACTTGGTTTACTTGCTAAGCTGCAGGACACTTGGTTTACTTGCTGAGCTGCAGGACACTTGGTTTACTTGCTGAGCTGCAAGACACTTGGTTTACTTGCTAAGCTGCAAGACACTTGGTTTACTTGCTAAGCTGCAGGACACTTGGTTTACTTGCTGAGCTGCAGGATACACAGCAGATGAGGTGCTTATGTTATCTTGTTTCCTTATTTCTGCAAGTGATAACCTTCATGTCAATAGGACATGCCGCGTTGCCTCACATTGAACCTGCTACCATGTTCACCAGTTTAGGAAGCGGTAGGGGGAAAAGAAATCTAAATTTCTTGCAATGCAAAGACGGGAATTTTCGGAAAAACGGGAAATCACCATCTCGTCACATATCAGCAGCTTCCACATATCTAAACATTATTTAAAACATGAACTTTATAATGTCATCTACGTTATCGATGCCATATGGCTGACGTCATACTGTTAGTGTCGCACGTGGAGAAAGATCACTTATGTGTATCATTTGTTAAAACACACCCACAATTTGTTTCCAAGAAATGTTGTGATGAATCCGACGAAAGCTCACAACCCTGGGTTTAGGACCCTGCCTAGGGCTTGAGGAACCTTTTTGGGTGCTATTGAAATGTTCCGAAAGCGTATCCGGAAATTTGATCGAAAGAAATTTCGTCGACGGAAAATTGATCGACGGAAATTTGATCGAACGGAAATTTGGTCGAATCTTTTTTTTAGTTTATACGTTAAAATTGTGCGCCAAATTTCTTTTTCAACTCATTATTTTGTTTTACTATATAGTATAGTGCGTTCAAAAAGAAATTTGACGAAAATTTTAACGTCTGAACTGAAAAAAAGATTCGATCAAATTTCCGTCGATCAATTTTCCGTCGACGAAATTTCTTTCGATCAAATTTCCGGTAACCGTTCCGAAAGACGTCCATTTTTATCTTGGATTCCAATTGAAAGATTTATTTGAAAAATCGATCAGCAGTTAAGCATCTTAAGTTGAAGAAAAATATCAGCGAAGTTCACACACCTTTTTATACGGAACAATGTTTATATGGACCACATCGGCTCATTACATAAAGATAAACATATCAAAGCATAATAAATATACTGTTCTCCTGCCCTATTCCCAAACATTTGCTCTTCACCGGATCCAAAGCCTATGTTTGGTCATGTTATCGCCCACTGTAGAAATCTCTGTACAAAAAATTGTTGCTTGAACACATTGAGCCCGACATTGCTAATTTTAACAAAAATAAACTTTACAATTTGAAGGATATTTTTTTTTTTTTAAAAAACGACGTAAATTAGGTCACCTGGCAGAGATTTAAAATGTAAAGATCAACTTGAAATGCTATTTTGTTCCTTCGTTTAAAAAAAAAAAAAAAACAAGACTTCTAAAACAACAGAAATCTTGAACAAAAACGCTGAGCTAACAAAAGGTTCATTGTAGCTCACCTTATATCTCCCATTGATTGTAGGCTGAGGTATGAAGTAAAACAATGGAGAGATCATCTCTCACTAAAAGCTTCGGAGTAAACACAATCTCCTCCCAGTACTGGTAAGCGAAACACTTCTGGCGGCACCACAGTGTCGTTTTTTTGAGTGCGCCACCAGTGAACACTATCCCAATGAAGTCTCACCGTCCAACTTGTTCCACAAGAGGTGTTCGCTGTAAATGTACCTGTCTTGTGTCATCAGAGATGTCAGGCGTGTGTAACTAAAGCGGGCTGCTGTTCCCTCGCGATCTGCAGCGTTGAAAAAGCTCACTTAATGTTCTTATCTTTGTCGTCTTAGTTACGTCTGCGTTACTAAAAGCTGCAGTATCCGATGTGGTAGACATCAGAGCGTGGTAAGATAGAGAAAGAAAGAGAGAGAGGGAGAGAGAGAGAGAGAGAGACAAAGTAGTCATTGAGTTGAATTATTGGAGTTGGAGTCGCTTAATTTTATAAGTAAATGGACATATTTTTGTGACGCTTAACAAAGAAAATTGAGGCTGTGTGATGTGTTTCTCCGTTCTAATTCATCTCCCAATATTCCAAAACACAAAAATTGCGACATGAGTTGGAATCTTAGATCTGTAGTCGAAATCGAAGTTTTCCGAGTTGAAAGAGCAGCTAGATATTAATACAGATACATATGTGGGATCTTAATGTGTTAGGTCATTTAATACTTAAGTCGTGAACAACACGGTTGTCATTTATATGTTATATCGTCTGATGGCGTTAACCCGACACTAGTCAACTATCTACAGCAACGCAGTGTCATCCACTTATGATTCAAGATGTGTAAAAGCCCTGACTGTTCAATTTACAAACAACAACAACAGCAACAGTAGCAGATAATGGGACAGTCACAGCAGTGCTGACTTGCAAACACTTTCTTGATTTCAAAGTGACTAATGACTTGTTGGACCGAATTTTTGTTACTAATGTCTTTTTGGACCAGTTGATTGTAATAAATGTCTTTTAAAACTGAATGATTGTAATGAATGTCTTGTTAGACCGGTTGATTTTAAGAAATGTCTTTTCAGACAGACAGATTGTAACAAATGCCTTTGTTAGACCGACTGATTGTAACAATGCCTTGTTTGACCGACTGATTGTAACAAATGTCTTTTTAGACCGACTGATTGTAATTTAAATCATAGTCAAGTTTGTCTAAAGCCTCCCCCTCCCACAAAATATCCTTCTCCTTGGGAGGTTCCTAAGACTAGGAGATAATTGCGCTCTCTTTGGGAGGTTCCTAATACTAGGAGATAATTTTCCTCTCTTAGAGAAGTTCCTAAAACTCTGCATGGCATGACGTTAATATTCCTCTCTGTTGATGCAAAGTTGTCCTAAATTGAAATCAGGATCTCAGAAGTCTCTTCTCGCTGACCCTTGACCTCGAAGATTTGAACTGGGATCTGGTGATCAACCCATTTTGGAGTCTCATCATTATGAACATAGCCAACTTCATTTTGGTTTTTGATATCAAACAATTATCACAACATTAATTTTGTGAAATTATTCTGAAGATTTTGTATCCTGAATGTTGTGAATATCATGTGACGAAATTTGCCGAATCGACGTCTGTGAATGTTCTTAACAACAGCATCCATTTTAGGATGTCAAATCTGAATCCAATCCCGGATCTCCATAAACCCCCAGCCCTCCCCACCCCAAGTGCCTCTAGGGAGTTGTTGACCATACAAATCCTGATCACGTGACGGGGCGGGAGTGTCTCAGAGCCTCAGTGTTTACTTGTGTACTTCCGCTTCCTCACAACCCCCCCCCCCCGCCCTTAAATCCTTACGCCCATGCCCTTTTCTCACGTGCACTGCCATATGGCACCCACGCAAGACAAAATAAGCAGGAACAATCCTGCCCATTGTGCTCACGCACAGCCAACAACAAAGGGGCTCTAGGAGCCGTTAGGGACCTATACCCGACTTGCCGGGCTTTCTACCCTTCCAGAGCTGTGTGACAGGAGGAAGCGGTTTCCATTGTCATGCGCATACGGAGCTCTCGCGGAGGACAATCACTTCCGCATTATGAGGCGGCCATATAGGGTACCTTATTATCACCGCCATTTTCAGGCCGAGTGGGTGCAGACTGCATGGGCCAGCATGAAAGACTCAACGAGTGGGCCCCAGAGAACACCGTTGGCGTCTGCAGTTCACCATACATGGTGGGTCACAATGTGTTTCCATTGATGGTCCGTCATCTTTGGAAGGCGCTGGTAGCGGCCATTTAGAAAATGGAACATAACGATTTGAAGAGATTATGGGTTGAATTTGGGAGCCAAAGCTGGAGTCGGGGCAGAGTTATTTCTTTAGAGTCGATGTTGTGAATATGTCACGTGTCATTGGTTATAGCTTCTGGTGGAAGGTAACTATCTGACACGTACGAAACACAGAGCGAAACATTAGAGGTGAGTTGGGATATCTGACTCCCAAGATGTGATGAATCCATCAAATTTAGACCATCTCTCGCTAGCATGGCCCCATGATTGGTTTCAACAGCGACACCGTACCACAGTCATATCCACTGTGCTAACAGTGCATGGACAGCGCACCACTGTAACATCCGCTGTACTAACGGTGCATGGACAGCGCACCACTATGATTGATATTCACTGTACTAACTGTGCTTGGACAGAGCTCCCCTTTGATTGTTATCCACTGTACTACCGGTGCATGGACAACGCACCATTGTGATATCCGTTTATTAATGGTGCGTGGACAGAGCTGTACTGTAATATCCACTGAATTAACGGTGTAAGGACAGCGCACCACTGTGATATCCACTGTACTAACGGCACGCTGACAAAAACTGGGGCATCCATTGTACTTAAGGTGCATTGACAGCGCATCTCCGTGGTGTCAATGGTACTAATGGCGCACTGTTAGAAGAGCTTTCCTGCATCTAGTGGCCAGATTAAGAGGAAAAAAGGTATGAGCTACCGTGACGACATTTCACAGCTGTTAACCTCTTCATCTGGATCCATCCAAAAAAGACATTTCAAAAAATGTTGAAAGAAACATGATGTTGAAATGTTGAAAGAAACATGATGTTGAAATGCTCAAAGATCTATGGCCTACTTCTATGTCGTACATTAGAGAGCATTTTCTTTGACCAGCGCAGTAATTTGTGTACATCATAATACAGTAATTTGTCTACAATCATAGCACAATAATTTGTGTACATTATAACACAGTAATTTGTGTACATCAAAACACAGTAATTTAGATACATCATAACACAGTAATTTGTGTACATCAAAACACAGTAATTTAGATACATCATAACACAGTAATTTATGTACATCATCATAATAGTTTATGTACATCAAAACACAGTAATTTATGTACATCATAACACAGTAATTTGTGTACATCACAGAAGTGGATCAAAAACATTGGAGTTTGGACATTCAAAAAAAGAAGAGAATTAAGTATTAATCTGAATAGAGAATAACTCTTGATAATATTGAGTTTTCCAAAATTGAATATTTACTTGAACTTCATTCTTCTATGCAAACTTAACAGTCTGCATATCGGTGCAATAATATAAATGACAATAGGTACATGTCTACGTCGTGAACTTGAGCTAAAATCTGTAATTATGCTCCCAAAAATATTTAAAATAAATAAAATTCTCTTCCGATGTATGTATGGCTGTAAAGTTGTGTTCAGTTCTTGCGCAACATACAATTCCAAAAAATAAGCATTAATTGTGATTTTTAAAAATAAAGTTCTTTCCTTGAATGGGTGTTTTTTTTCTCGTGACTTTAGTAGATGGGAATTTTTTGTCTCTTGACTTTAGTAGATGGGAATTTTTTGTCACGTGACTTTAGTAGATGGGAATTTTTTTTGTCTCGCGACTTTAGTAGATGGGAATTTTTTTTGTCTCGCGACTTTAGTAGATGGGAATTTTTTTTGTCTCGCGACTTTAGTAGATGGGAATTTTTTTTGTCTCGCGACTTTAGTAGATGGGAATTTTTTCTCTCGTTACTTTAGTAGATGGGAATTTTTTCTCTCGTTACTTTAGTAGATGGGAATTTTTTCTCTCGTTACTTTAGTAGATGGGAATTTTTTCTCTCGTTACTTTAGTAGATGGGAATTTTTTCTCTCGTTACTTTAGTAGATGGGAATTTTTTCTCTCGTTACTTTAGTAGATGGGAATTTTTTTGTCACGTGACTTTAGTAGATGGGAATTTTTTGTTGGGGTTTTTCTTTTTTTTTTTGATGTAAAAATAAATAAATAATAATGTATTGAAAACATGATGATACATTTTTGGACTGGCCAATAAGTGTTTGAGAACCTTTGCATAGTTGAGTGCCCGAAAAATGTGTTCAAATGCTTTTAGATCAAATAGAGCGCAGGTCTGCACAGCGGAAAATGTAAGGCAGGTCTGCACAGCGGAAAATGTAAGGCAGGTCTGCACATCGGAAAATGTAAGGCGGGCCGTAATACTTTATGAAAAACTTGTGCGGGCCGAAAGTAAATAAGACAGGGGGGAAAGCTTTTAAGAAATAATGATAAAAAGTATATTTTGTTACTTCACGGGCCGCAAAGTGGGTGCTGACGGGCCGCATGTTGTGCAAGCCTGGCATAGAAGATTGGATATCAAGTGTAGAAAAAGTTAACTAACTTACTCTAAAAAAATTTATCCTTGAAAATAAGCGAAGATAATATTCTTTTGCGGGGAGTCTATTCTCTCTCTCTCTCTTTAAAAAAAATAAATCTTTCTGACTCTCTGTCACTCTTTTCTTTTCACTCTCTCTTTTCATATCTCCCCCCCCCCCCTTTTTTTTTTTACACTCTGTCTAAATTTTGTTTTAAAATTAGCTCTTTCTCTATCATTATTTCGAATCTATGCGAATACAAAATGCATAACATCAACTTAGTCATGATGAGCTGCTACAATCCAGTATTTAAACATGGATCAAAGCTTCTCATGTTATTTCTATGATAAAGATATCACATCCAAAGACAAACCAAGGAAGAATGTATTTTGTTGTTGCCATGAACAAGTGCACCCTGATGTGAGAGTGTTGTACTGTGATAAAACTTTCAAGTAGATTAATTAGACGCAACAAATTTTGTGGAAATAAAACAATAATATGTTCTGCTTAATAATGATCACACACAGTATAATTGTAGACGTTTCGGAAAATGTTTTCATCAGTACAAAACAATCCCTTTTGTGCAACGGTGTAACAGCACCCGGCTGTGCCACGGTACAACAGCACCCGGCTGTGCCACGGTACAACAGCACCTGGATGTGCCACGGTAAAACAGCACCTGGCAGTGCAAAGGTACAACAGCGCCCGGTTGTGCCACGGTACAACAGCACCTGGCAGTGCAAAGGTACAACAGCGCCCGGTTGTGCCACGGTACAACAGCACCCAGCTGTGACAAGATACAAAAGCACCCGGCTGTGCCAAGGTACAACAGCGCCCGGTTGTGCCACGGTACAACAGCGCCCGGCTGTGCCACGATAAAACAGCGCCCGGCTGTGCCACTGTCCTGGATTCGACAAAAGTGTCTTAAGTGCAGGACAAAATGCACAAATCTAATCCCAACTGGAGGAAGCGCTACAAGACTGCGTCTTTAAGAAGTGTCGTGAGTTGTCGAGGAAATGACTTTTTGCAGTTCTGGCCCGCTCAAGTACACTTCGGAGCCCATCGACGACACTTTGTTATTTTCTAGGCTCGATGTTACGCCTTTCTCAGTGCAGTGCAAGGAAATCTTAGCGTTTTTCCCTTTAAAAAAAGAAAGTAATAATTTGTTTAAAAAAAGATGCGTGCGCTACAACGTGTCCAGGAAGAAATCTTCCTCTGGCTGCTCTTTGCTCTTCATCTTGACGGCCGTGTTGTAGGCGGCTACACACTAAACCTTTCACTACGCCAGCTTCCAGTTCTTGCTGTCGAGTGCCTCGACTCCTGGAGTGGCAGCCCCTGTAAAATGCCTCTAAAGACTTAACGGGAGACAGGAAGCTGGTCGGGGAACTGGAGGCAAATGGGGCGTAGGAGGTGCGCGGCTTTCTGCCGGCCGCCGGCTTCTGATAAAACTCTTCAAATACATTAGGACTAATTAAGGCCCGGCATTCTTCCCCCAACTCTCTATCCTTCTTTTTATTTCCCTTCCCGCGCCTAACTCCCCCCCCACCACACCCCACTCTCTCCCCGCCCGGGTAAGGAGGGATGTCCTTTTTATTATCAAACTATAGTTCGGATGAAAATTCCGCCCAGTTAACTACAGTCTCAAAACATCGCCTCAAGTATCCTTCTCTAACCCCAGAAGTTTTCTTTTTCCCTCTAGACTTGTCTCTTCTTTGAAACATTCTCTACTCTAACATTTGCCCCCCCCCCCCTTTTTTTTTCCCGGTTTTACCTCATTCCCCTAATTGTTACAAAGAGGACGTAACTCTGGCATGCCAGCGCTAAGACAGGAAAGCACGGACTTGGTTAGAGGCGGATCTCCCTAAATGAACCGTCTTTGAACCTTACAGGAACGAACAGCGGTGGCGCCCCTAGGGGTGAGGAAAAGAGGGAAACGGTGGAGCTCTTGGTTGGGGTGGGGTGTGGTGGGAGACGGGGCTTGCTGCTGTTGTCCCCATTTTGTCGTGGGTAATGGGAAAATTAGCTTTATTTATTTGCTTTCACACAAGTTTTGACCTTTTTACATAAATGGCTTTCGTGAAATGTCTAACGTGAAATGACTAACCTGAAATGACTAACGTGAAATGACTAACATGAAATGACTAACCTGAAATGACTAACCTGAAATGACTAACGTGAAGTGACTAACGTGAAATGACTAACTTGGAATGACTAACCTGAAATGACTAATTTGAAATGTCTAACATGAAATGACTAACCTGAAATGACTAACCTGAAATGACTAATGTGAAATGTCTAACGTGAAATGACTAACGCGCTATTAATAGAAGGATGACAATGGGACTATAAGAAGTACAGAGACATTTCTGCTTACACAGCGACATGGGCCAAAACTGAAGCTATTTTAAAAGACATTTATTTTGCTAAGATTAGGTTTAGGAACCGGATGAAAAAAAATTGTATCACTGATTTCGAGGATAATTGTATCACTGATTTTGAGGATAATTGTATCACTAATTTGAAGGATAATTCTATCACTGATGTCGAGGATAATTGTATCACTGCTTTGGAGGCTTTGGGTTGAACATCAGAGCGTGAAGATTTTGGAGGACTTAACAAAAGGAATTCATCATAATTGTATTACCAAAATAGAATGGGACACATCATAAAATACCACAATAGAATGGGACACATCATAAAATACCACAATAGAATGGGACACATCATAAAATACCACAATAGAATGGGAGACATAAAATACCAAAATAGAATGGGAGACATCATAAAATACCACAATAGAATGGGAGACATAAAATACCAAAATAGAATGGGAGACATCATAAAATACCACAATAGAATGGGACACATCATAAAATACCACAATAGAATGGGACACATCATAAAATACCACAATAGAATGGGACACATCATAAAATACCACAATAGAATGGGAGACATAAAATACCAAAATAGAATGGGACACATCATAAAATACCACAATAGAATGGGACACATCATAAAATACCACAATAGAATGGGACACATCATAAAATACCACAATAGAATGGGACACATCATAAAATACCACAATAGAATGGGACACATCATAAAATACCACAATAGAATGGGACACATCATAAAATACCAAAATAGAATGGGACACATCATAAAATACCACAATAGAATGGGACACATCATAAAATACCACAATAGAATGGGAGACATAAAATACCAAAATAGAATGGGAGACATCATAAAATACCACAATAGAATGGGGCACATCATAAAATACCACAATAGAATGGGACACATCATAAAATACCACAATAGAATGGGACACATCATAAAATACCACAATAGAATGGGACACATCATAAAATACCACAATAGAATGGGACACATCATAAAATACCACAATAGAATGGGACACATCATAAAATACCACAATAGAATGGGACACAACATAAAATACCACAATACCATGGGACACACAATAAAATACCACAATAGAATGGGACACATCATAAAATACCACAATAGAATGGGACACATCATAAAATACCACAATAGAATGGGACACATCATAAAATACCACAATAGAATGGGACACATCATAAAATACCACAATAGAATGGGACACATCATAAAATACCACAATAGAATGGGACACATCATAAAATACCACAATAGTTCATTTCATGGATTTTTTTTAAATCGATGCCGATATACTTGAATATGATCATAATTATTTTCTTGATGTGCAAATTGAATTGAACAAACAAACCCTAGACACGAGCAGGTAATAAACACACGCTAGAGTTATCCACCTACACCTACCAATAGAAGCAATGCACCACCAACATGATTAAACAATAACTACAAACAAAGTTTGTCATAAAATCCTTTATAAAATGTAATATTGAGATATTTGGGGGTGGGGTGGGTTGACGAAACATACGAGCAACTCACTTTATAAAATCCCAATTAGTGCTTCCCCCCCCCCCCCCCCAACACACACACACTTTTTTTCACGTCACTAAACTAAATTGATATTCTAATGACCCACCAACTTTTACACCTTATAATACTTATATTTATTTCACCAACTATTTAAGAAAAAAAACCTAATACAATTTTACGCATCAGACGCACTTGCGATGGTTTTAATTTTAAAAAAGAATATCATTTAGTGCAGTTATCGGGAATTTTATTTCGTGAAATCAGTGGCGTAATATGTCCCTTATCTTCCTCTTGAAAAAAGACAACGGATTTTTGGGGGCTGGTGTTGAATATTTACAGAATGCGTGGTCATCGGTAACGAGGATATTTGTCAAGTTTCAGCTCGATAGGTTGACGGGAAGAGGGACAATCAGCCATCTGAAGATTTTCTCAGCCAGCCAAAAACAAAAGCCAAGTTAATATAAAGGATTTTAACCAATTATAAAAATAATAGTATAAACATAAAATAACAAATTATACATGTAAATATCATAAAATAACTTTTAAAATGTAAATATCATAAAATAACTTTTAAAATGTAAATATCATAAAATAACTTTTAAAATGTAAATATCATAAAAATAACTTTTAAAATGTAAATATCATAAAATAACTTTTAAAATGTAAATATCATAAAAAAAAACTTTTAAAATGTAAATATCATAAAATTACGTTTAAAATGTAAATATCATAAAATAACTTTTAAAATGTAAATATCATAAAATAACTTTTAAAATGTAAATATCATAAAATAACTTTTAAAATGTAAATATCATAAAAATAACTTTTAAAATGTAAATATCATAAAATAACTTTTAAAATGTAAATATCATTAAAAAAAAACTTTTAAAATGTAAATATCATAAAATAACTTTTAAAATGTAAATATCATAAAATAACTTTTAAAATGTATATATCATAAAATAACTTTTAAAATGTAAATATCATAAAATAACTTTTAAAATGTAAATATCATAAAATAACTTTTAAAATGTAAATATCATAAAATACCAAAATTCACACGAGACCGTTCTCTAGAAACATTATACTTTAGGAATGTTAGTGTCTCTAGAAACATCATACTTTAGGAATGTTTAGTGTCTCTAGAAACATCATACTTTAGGAATGTTTAGTGTCTCTAGAAAAATCATACTTTAAGAATATTTAGTGTCTCTAGAAACATCATACTTTAGGAATGTTTAGTATCTCTAGAAACATCATACTTTAGGAATGTTTAGTGTCTCTAGGAACATCATTCTTTAGGAATGTTAAGTGACCGATGACTAAAAAAATGGATTATCAAGCTTTGAGAAATCTATGACATTTATATGAGTTGCTACAAAAATTCTCATCTTCGTGTTATTTATGTTTAAATCCCCCCTCCCAACCTCACTCCAGCGCCCCACACCTTAGGTCAAGCCACACAACCCCCCCCCCCCCCAATTTAGCTCCAGCCACCTCCAACTCAACAGAGAGTCTATTTGGCTAATGACAGACTTTGAGACTATAGTACATAAAGCTCGATCATGGCACGAGGCTGGATTAATCCAGGAATTGTTCCCCCGATCCACTTTTTGAAAGAAAAGGACATAAAAGTAACTCTTTCATGTCGTGGAATCAAAATGTTTAAAGGTTTAGGGACGGGCCCGGAAGTGGTGGTTATACGGTCACGAAGCATGCGCGCCTCGCCGGAAATGGCCCGCGTAGTTCCTGATCTGCACAAGTGAAAGAGCTCAACCGACCATTTTCGGCAGCTAATGCAGCAAACGACGAGAACTAATAGTGGCTAGTTGAGGGTTTTAGTCAGATACGGGTCCTAATGAATTTTCCATTTATCAATTTCCATCAGCGTCGGAAAAAGAAAAGAAAATGAGTTGGAGGGAAATTGTGCAATTTTTAGTTTGGTGTGAGGACGGGGGCAAGGGGGAGAAGAGACTAGACTTCGCTGGACCCCAGAAATTATTTACGTGTTGTTCAACGGTCCTATTTATGTAAGTTTTGTTCAACTGACCTATTTATATATGTGTAATTCAACGGAACTATTTATGTAAGTGTATTTCAACTGACACATTTATCTAAGTGTTGTTCAAAGGACCTATTTATGTAAGTGTATTTCAACTGACCTATTTATGCAAATGTTGTTCAAATGACCAATGTATGTAAGCGTTGTTCAACGGACCTATTTATGTAAGTGTAGTTCACCTGACCTATTTATGTAAGTGTTGTTCAACGGACCTATTTATGTAAGTGTATTTCAACTGACCTATTTATGCAAGTGTTGTTCAAATGACCAATGTATGTAAGCGTTGTTCAACGGACCTATTTATGTAAGTGTAGTTCAACGGACCTATTTATGTAAGTGTTGTTCAACGGACATATTTATGTAAGTGTTGTTCAACGGTCCTATTTATGTAAGTGTTGTTTAAAGGACCTATTTATGTAAGTGTAGTTCAACTGACCTATTTATGCAAGTGTTGTTCAACTGACCAATGTATGTAAGCGTTGTTCAACGGACCTATTTATGTAAGTGTAGTTCAACGGACCTATTTATGTAAGTGTTGTTCAACTGACCTATTTATGTAAGCGTTGTTCCACGGACGTATTTATGTACGTGTAGTTCAACGGACCTATTTATGTAAGTGTTGTTGTAAGTGTAGTTCATCTGACCTATTTATGTAAGTGTAATTCAAAAGAGCTATTTATGTAAGTGTTGTTCAACAGTCCTATTTATGTAAGTGTTGTTCAAAGGACCTATTTATGCAAGTGTTGTTCAACAGACCTATTTATGTAAGTGTTGTTCAACGTACCTATTTATGTAAGTGTAGTTCAACGGATCTATTTATGTAAGTGTAGTTCAACTGACTTATTTATGCAAGTGTTGTTCAACTGACCAATGTATGTAAGCGTTGTTCAACGGACCTATTTATGTAAGTGTAGTTCAACGGTCCTATATATGTAAGTGTTGTTCAACTGACCTATTTATGTAAGCGTTGTTCAACGTACCTATTTATGTAAGTGTAGTTCAACGGATCTATTTATGTAAGTGTAGTTCAACGGACCTATTTATGTAAGTTTTGTTCAACTGACCTATTTATGTAAGCGTTGTTCAACGGACCTATTTATGTAAGTGTAGTTCAACGGACCTATTTATGCAAGTGTTGTTCAACTGACCAATGTATGTAAGTGTAGTTAATCTGACCTATTTATGTAAGTGTAGTTCAACGGACCTATTTTTGTAAGTGTAAATCAACGGACCTATTTATGTATATGTTGTTTAACGGACCTATTTCTGTAAGTGTTGTTCAACTGACCTATTTATGTAAGTGTAGTTCCACGGACCTATTTATTTAAGTGTTGTTCAACGGACCTATTTATGTAAGTGTTGTTCAACGGACCTATTTATGTAAGTGTAGTTCCACGGACCTATTTATGTAAGTATTGTTCAACGGACATATTTATGTAAGTGTTGTTCAACGGTCCGATTTATGTAAGTGTTGTTCAAAGGACCTATTTATGTAAGCGTTGTTCAACGGACCTATTTATGTAAGTGTTGTTCAACTGACCAATGTATGTAAGCGTTGTTCAACGGACCTATTTATGTAAGTGTAGTTCAACGGACCTATTTTTGCACGTGTTGTTCAACTGACCAATGTATGTAAGCGTTGTTCAACGGACCTATTTATGTAAGTGTTGTTGTAAGTGTAGTTCAACTGACCTATTTAGGTAAGTGTAGTTAATCTTTCCTATTTATGTAAGTGTTGTTCAACAGTCCTATTTATGTAAGTGTTGTTCAAAGGACCTATTTATGTAAGTGTAGTTCAACTGACCTATTTATGCAAGTGTTGTTCAACTGACCAATGTATGTAAGCGTTGTTCAACGGACCTATTTATGTAAGTGTAGTTCAACGGACCTATTTATGTAAGTGTTGTTCAACTGACATATTTATGTAAGCGTTGTTCAACGGACCTATTTATGTAAGTGTAGTTCAACGGATCTATTTATGTTAGTGTAGTTCAACGGACCTATTTAGGTAAGTATAGTTAATCTGACCTATTTATGTAAGGGTAGTTCAACGGACCTATTTATGTAAGTGTTGTTCAACGGACCTATTTATGTAAGTGTAGTTCCACGGACCTATGTATGTAAGTGTTGTTCAACGGAAATATTTATGTAAGTGTTGTTCAACGGTCCTATTTATGTAAGTGTTGTTCAAAGGACCTATTTATGTAAGTGTAGTTCAACTGACCTATTTATGCAAGTGTTGTTCAACTGACCAATGTATGTAAGCGTTGTTCAACTGACCTATTTATGTAAGTGGTTTTCCACTCATCTGTCTTATTTATGTTTATATTTTAAAGTTAAAGATTGGTCTGTAAAGCTAAAGTGTCTAACAACAATCTTGCTAACTTCAGTGTCAATGACCACTTCCATTTACAGCCGTTAGTTTTGTACTAAGATGTTCCCTAAAATTTAGCCATGTTGCGTCATAGAAATTGTTCCCTAAAAAGTAAGCCATGTTATGTCACAGGATTCATGACCTACAATTAAGCCATGTTATAGACGTACCAAAGACTATTTGTCTTATGTGTTGAGTTGATACGTCTTATGTGTAGTGTTTATCTTGTGTGTTATGTTTGTCTCATGTGCTATGTTTGTCTCATGTGTTATGTTTGTCTCATGTGTTATGTTTGTCTCATGTGTTATGTTGGTCTCATGTGTTATGTTGGTCTCATGTGTTATGTTGGTCTCATGTGTTATATTTGTCTTGTGTGGTTTGTTGGTCTCATGTATTGTGAAGGTCTTATGAGTTATGTTGGTCTCACGTGTCATTTCCTCATGCACTGTATTGTTGCCATGTATTGTATTGTTCTTACGTGTTATTTTGGTCTCATTCATAGTTTCATGTTGGCTTGTCCCCGACTTTTTAACACTGTATCCTCAAATACTAAATTAGTCCCAGTGTTTAAGAACTCTCGGTCGTGGGAGAATCACAAGGACCACGGGCAGGGGAGAGCACTAGTGCTTTCTTAATGGCCTGGATCGAAATGATACTTCGAGGGAGCAGACGATTTCGTGGCGTTGAGGTCTGACGGGAAAGGGACAAGGTAGGGACGTGCTATTTGCACAAAAGTCGTCGACTAACGAAGCGACTAATTACACGACAACAATTGTGATTGAACAGTGTGGGGGATACCCATGGCCCCGGGGCCGAAATGGCGGCACTTGATTCCATCACGTGACCATGAACCCGGGGCCATAATTAACCACAGCCACGGTTAACGCCAGGCGCGGGGGGGGGGGGGGATTTTTGTCTGCGATGCGAACGTCAGTTCCTGTCAGGTTCCTGTGCCACCAGCATTTCCAGTTCCTGGTGGGTCACTGTGCCATCAGCATTGGCAGTTCTTGTTGTGTTTCTGTACCACCGGCGTTGTCAATGTCTGTCTGTGACTAAACCAACGGCACTGTCAGTTTCTATCAGTGACCGTACTAGCAGCATCAGCCATTGTCTTTTCAAATAGTTTTAGAAATCATTTTTATTTTTAAAATTCGTTTATAAAGGTTGTATATATATTTTTTTTAAAAAGAGTTATTGAAACAAAAGTATTTTTAACTAAGTAACTTAAGAAGAATAGTAAAGTTATAATGAAAAGTATCCTTAAGTATTACTTCATTTTGTAAACAAGACGATAATCTTCAATTGTAAACTGAAATATTTTTTTATTAATGTAAACAATGATGTCGATGTATTCTGCCACTTTAAATGTTTAAATTTTAATGAAAACAAAACTAAAATCCATATGATTCAATATGACTAAATAAATAACATGAACGTTGAAAGATCCAGTCCTTCACTGACCATTGTCACGTGAATGTCTAAGCAAAGTAAACTTCACAAAGTTCTCCCAAAACTCAACACAATGTCGATTGTCTTGTTATGCTGGGCATCCGTGCCGGTGTCTTAGTTACAACTGTAGAGTTCTTTCCAACTTGACCACTTGACCAGTCCATCAGTGGAGACAGACTCGAGGCCCCCGCCACGGACCACACAACAATAACCAAAACCACTCGTTCACGGATCATTGTTGCCTGGACTGACCAGTGTCCACCCATCAGTCATGTGTCAGGCACGAAGTATGATGGAGTAAAAAGTGAATTTAAAACCCACTTGAGGTACTCACGTCCAAGTGAACTACGCGATGTTTGGTGGGGCATCACAGTGGGGCATCTTATTGGAGCATCACAGTGGAGCATCACAGTGGGGCATCTTATTGGGGCATTTCAGTTGGGCATCTCAATAGGGTTTTTCAGTGGCTCGTGTAATGCAGGCATGTCAGTTTGGCATTTCAGTGAGGCATCTCAGTGGGCAATGTGGGAGAGACATGTCGAATCCACTTTACAACTCTTCATCTACCTTTTCATTAGTATATTTTTTTTATTTCTTAAACTAACAATTCTCTATTTAATTGAGGACGTGTGCAAAGAAAATCTTCTTCTTCTTCTTATATTTGAGGGCCCACGATCAAAGAGTTTACCTTCTCTTAGATGAGTTGCCGTCCAAGGCTAACGAGTCCCTTACACCGGGGTGCTTGGGATGTTGGCTTTGGTGGGAATTGAACTCCAGACCACCAACCATTTCGTTTGAGTCAGTTTGGACGACTCGGCCACGAGTCACCTTTATTCCAATTTCAATTTACGATTTTAAAAAGCTTTTTACTTTTTGTGGTGAATATTTACCTAGTCGTACGTACTAATTTTATCGTTATCTGTAACAAAATTACGTTAAAACGATGCCCAAACTAACTTTGAACTTTATTGGAACCCTTATGGATGAACCCAATGGACTCTTTCACGTTCATTAACTTTTTTTTGTTAAACCAATGACACACCCAAAACCACAAGCCCACACTTGAAAAAATTGTTAGAAAACTATCTGAAACCACTAATTTGAGACGTCCATATGAGCATGGGCTCAACAACAATAGACAAAGCATGTATTTTTTTTAAAATCTTTGGGTCTGGGTCACAAAGGACCAGGTCCCCAAGCCACCCGTCCCTGTGTTCTCTATAGACCCACTCCTAGAATAACCGTCACACACCGAGGAGAGAACGGCATGAGTACCTGGCCACGAAGCGGCTGACCAGGGGTCAACTGGATGCTGAGAGCCACTCATCAGCACTACGCCTCATCGAGTGGAGGGTGTCCGCCATTAGGGCACCCCAAAAGGACGCGCCTTTTAGACGGGGCTAACCACGACAAAACACTTGTGTTCCGTTGACATATTTCTCTACAGAGGCAGATACCTGTCGGCAGAGCATTCGTAGTTGGAAGACTGAAATAATAAAACACACAGCCACGGCGCCCCACTCTCCCCTTTCTGCCCACACTCCACAACCCTACCAAAAAATATTAAATACAAGTCTCCATAAAGTAGTCCATAAAGTACGCCATAAAGATAGAAATCCAATAAGTAATACGTAATGTACTTCATATAGTACGTCATAAAGTACTCTAAATGTACTTCTTATAATATGTCATAAAGTGCTCCATATTGTACCCCATAAAGTACGTCATAAAGTATTCAATTAAGTACTCCATAAGGCACTCCCTAAAATACTCCCTAAAGTACGTCATCCTCCATAGAGTACTCCATACAGTACTCATTTGGGTTTTTTGACCATGAATAATTTTGAATGTAACATTTTGACATTTGACATTTTTACAAGGTAATATTTTACACAAGGACATTGTATGCAAGGACAATTTAGATGAAGACATTATAAACGAGGATATTCCACACAAGGACATTTTAAACTAGGACTTTTTACATGAGGACATTTTACAAGAGTAAATTTTACACAGGACATTTTGCACGAGGACATTATACACGAGGATATTCTACACGAGGACATTTTAAACGAGGACTTTTTAATTGTGGCGTTTTACCTACAAACACTTCGTAAAATTACAGAATACGAGCTATTTAGATGGGGACATTTTACCACTACCTATTTTCCCTGCTTCATTTTACACAGTGACATTTGTATGCAGGGAAATCTTACACCTTTAAACTTTGCTGTTGCGTACTGTTATCCGTATGGAGAAATTGATCTCTTATTTAAGTTTATGGCTCGTACTAAAACAGTACACAACAAAAGACGATACCGTAAGTTAAATACTAGTTAAATAGGAGAAGTAATTCTACTGCGATTGGTCGTGACGAGCAGGTGACCACAATACAATCATCACTGTACCCTTTGTAGAAATAAGGGAGGCGTCCAGTGTAGTTGCTTTCGACGATGCGCTCGAAGTGTCCCATGAACAAACAAGCAAAGTCAGAATCCTGAATACAAATGTCAAAACAGTCCTACTTTATGAAGCCAAAACCTGGAGAAATACAGCGAGCATCTGGCAAAAAGTATAGACCTTCACAAAGACTTGTCTTAGAAAGATCCTGAACATCAAATGGCAAAACACTATCACCAACAAAGACTTACTGGAAAGGACATGCCAAGAGCCCTTGGCTGAAGACATCACAAGGAAACGATAGAGGTGGAAAGGGCACACTCCTCTTAAAACCCATATAACATCACAAGACAATCCTTTACATGGAATCCACAGGGGAATGGAAGAAAGGAATGGGCAGACACCCAAAGTATGGGATATATGGAGACGCGAGCTAGAGGCAAACACTCAAAACTGGAAAGGAAAGCACAGGAGCGAAAATTCTTGCATGCGGCTGTTACGTACTGTTATCACTATGGAGAAATTAATCTCTTATCTAAGTTTATGGGCTCGTACTAAAACAGTTCACAACAAAAGACGATACCGTAAGTTAAATACTATAACAAATAATACGATACTCAAACCAGGGCTAATTACAATTATATCTTTACAATTGTTATTAAAAATTACAAAATTAAAATAAGTAAATTAAAGCTATCGACTTACAGAATAATGATTGGCTTGTACCGGTACAATGTTGAAGAATACACAATGTTGTTAAAAGGTAAAATTATGATGAAAAGGAATCTACACACACACAGTAAACAAATCTCTTGTATCGTGGCAAAAATAACACATGCTCAAAATATCTAGTGATCATATCATAGAACAAGCCTACAAAAATAGCTCTCGTACCCTTTTATAGTCTGTTTTACTGATTTTTCTAGAGAGACCTTACACAATGGTTTCGTTTCCAGAATTCTCTAGATAATTCTACATAGTTCTAAGGAAACAGACTATTAATTTTATTCAGTTGTAAACAAGGCCAAGAGAGACTATTTTTAGCTAGGCCCACCCTAAATGCGCTTCCGAGCTTGGTGTCAGCTAGAGTTCATTCACGGGGGAAAATGACGTAAACACGTCGTCTACATAACATTTGCATATTACCATTTTCGTACACTGAACAATGTACACTTTCGCAGTAACATGTTTCCAGGAACTACTTTACACTTCAGCAACTAATTCCATTTAGTTCAAGTTATTTTTTATTATCTCCATACTTGTTGACACTTGCCTAGTGGGGCTAAAACCCTTAACCTCCTTTTCAGGAAAACCCGAAGAAAAACCATAGAAAAAAAAAAAAGGGGGAAAAAAAAGCAACAACAAAAACAAACAACCAAAACAATACAAACAAACAAACAAACAAACAAACAAACAAACAATTTGTTGGACAAATATCTTCGTTAGCTAACAAAAATAGTACGAGTGAAACATTAGTGAAACACTTAGGAGATTAGAAGTTTCTTATCCTGTGTGACTAGAAGTCAGTTTTCTCCTGGAGCTCTTGCAGGTATTCCTACGTACCACGTTTTATTTCCCAAAACCCAGTGACGTCACATTCCCCCCACCCCCTTTTTTTTTAAAACACCCATTTATACATTTTCAAAAAACATCTAATTTACGATTGATATCATCGATATGCTCTGTTCATCGATATGCTCTGTTCATCGATATGCTCTGTTCATCGATATGGTCTGTTCATCGATATGCTCTGTTCATCGATATGCTCTGTTCATCGATATGCTCTGTTCATCGATATGCTCTGTTCATCGATATACTCTGTTCATCGATATGCTCTGTTCATCGATATGCTCTGTTCATCGATATGCTTTGTTCATCGATATGCTCCGTCGATGGATTCTCTCTACAATTTAATGCCTGTAATCTAAGCAATACGTGTAACCAACCAGTTGAAGTTGCAAGTGAACTACTCGTAAGTGACGTACGGAGGCTACGTTTACAAGCCAGTAATTCGATCAAAGTAAGTACGACACCTTGCTTCACACGATGAAGTCCTCTCCCTTTGATTGTCCCCTCATGCTACACACTCAGCCCAACGTCATGACCCAATTAGCCACTAAAAGGGATGGGCACTGACATGACGGTGAAGGAAGCGGAACCATTTCATAACTAAATATGGCGTGTAGCGGGCACTGGAGCAAGAGTCACTTGAACGCTTTGCCTGGACATAGCAGGAAACGTCAGCACATGTTAGACTGCATGAGTCCCAAGTGGGATGATGCAATAGAGCTTGGCCAATAAAATTATCGTGTCCATTGATCTATTCAAAAGATTTTTAAAGCGTTGATTGATTTTTTTGTATTTGATTTGCAAAACAAGGGGGAAAAAATAAAAAAAAAATAAAAAATATTGCTGTTTCGCATTTATAGTATTAGTTATCAGTATTGAATGATCTGCTTAAAAAACTGGTGGGGTGGGGCGCGGGCGCAGGGTGTGCGGAAAGGGTGGCATTGATCAAGCTGTGCATAAAAAAAAATAAGAAATGCGCAGTACAATAATAGCTTTGATAAACAATAAACGTTTCGGCCAATCGCCTTCGTACTTCAGCGAACAGATAAAATAAATAATAATAATAATTAATAAATGCGTAAATAAATTTTCAGAATTTAAAAAATGAAAGGACAAGCAAAAATAGTTAAGTTAAAATGAAATGGGAAAAGAAACTTATCTGATAGAAAATAAGTCCCAGCTAGACGTTAGCAATGCACATACAAAAAAAAACACTTGATAGAAATCTACTGTAGACGAGACGTTTCTAACATAAATTGTTCCTTTTCACAACCCCCACAGCTCCCGTATCTACAAAACATCGCGACACTGAAAAAAATATATGTTCTTCTTTCTCCCGTTCCTCCCAGCAGAGCTCTCAATAGAAGCCACGTCATGCCTGGTGGTTTCAATGGACTTTATCCCAATTCATTTGGAAACATTAAGAGTAACATTGAGTTCCCTGCGACAAGATGTTTTTGTAACACATTTCTTGTTTTTTCTTCTTCTTCTTTTAAATGGGGATATAGAAGCCCTCGGCAGATAGCTCGTGCATTGGATTAGAAGTCAACGCGATACTGCAAGGGGTCGCGACTCGCTAAGCTGTTGTTGGGGGGACAAAAGGGCGAGAATCAGACAGCAAATTGACTTCCTTAAAAAAGGAGATTTTAAAAAAGAAACGGAGTGTTGTAGTCGTCAGAATTTATGACTTCGATAATGGCCACGATTCCGAATCCAGCAAACCATGACACAAAGGTTCTCATCCAGTGCTTATTAATATATCCTTAAAAATGACATAAAAAATTTCATTCAATAATTATTATTATTGTTATTATTATTTTAGGATTAGTTATGTAGTAGTTCTGGTGTGTTGCTGTCAATCTGCCAAACTCCTCCGCCGACTCCAGACAAAATGAAGCTACCGACTCCGCTGTTCTGACACCGAAGTTACGTGCCCTGGAAACTGTTAAAGGATAACCGCACACAAAAGCGACTGCTGTCGGCCAGCCTGATGCGGGTATTCTTTCAATGAGCCTCGCACGCAAGATGGTCGCCTGTATAGAATTATAACATGCGCTCTACATTCTTAATCATTGGGATCATTTATTTTATGTAAGAGAATCTCCATAAAGGTTGTTTGTTGGTAAAGTGGCCCCAAAAAACTGGATTTAAGTAAGTTTGTTTTGAACGTCTGGCCTGGTTCGGAATATATAACAATTATTTTTAATTTTCGTGGGCTAAAATTTTTTTTTTAAAATTAATAATAATCAAATATCAACTTTTTTGGCTGTTAGCTTGAAATAAATTTAATTTAAAATCTTAAAACGGCCGAAATTGTTATGATCATTTAATTGAATTGATCGTGTTGTTGACTTGACCAAGAAAGTGTTGCTAAAGTGACCAAAAGAGGGCATTGCTAAACTTTGGCGTAAGTATTTTTATTTACTTTTTAAAATGACAAACGCATTACCACATTGTTAAGTTGAAGTCTGTCACCAATGCACATAGATACATTCGTTTATTGAAGTCTGTCACCAATGCACATAGATACATTCATTTATTGAAGTTTGTCACCAATGCACATAGATACATTCGTTTATGTGACACCCATAATTTGAAGAAAACCTCTACTGATACGATTTTTATTTCAAGATGATAAAATAAATAAATAAATAAAAACATTTATATATAAATAAATATTAACTTCTATGGAGTCAAATACATTTTGACGTTTAAAGAGAAAATTGTTTCCTTTCAGTGTTAAAAACTTATGGCACATTTTATTTGTCAATTTTTTTCGAGTATTTTCGGAATAGAGCAATTCTTTGTTGCACGTGCTTCTTCGCTATGAAATAGGCGAAATTGTTGTTCCTTGGCGAAAACTTTTAATGAAATTTGATAGTAAGAAACAAAAAATTCATTGCACAAATTTTCAAATTAAATAATATATTTAACAACCACTACAGGTTAAGTGTATTGTATATATCTTTTATAAAATCTAATATCAAGCAATATGATTGGGGGTGGAAGGGGGGGGGGATTTGACAAAACATGCAAAGATGTAATGCACTTTATAAGAATCCCCGTTAGTGTTCCTCACCCCCCCCCCCGCCCCTTTTCCCCGTTTTTTATTTTACCAAGGCTCGCAACCGTACATTTTTCCCCGCCCCTGAACTATATTAATATTCTAATTAATATTCTCCGCTTTCACACAGCAAATTTATTTCGCCAACAATTTTAGAAAACGAAAGAAAATATTACGCACCAAACGTACTTGCATTTTTTTTTTTTTTTAAATAATCTCATTTAGCGCAGTTGTCGGGAATTTTATTTTATCTTCCTTTTGATAAACAGGAAAAACTTATTTTTGGGTTAAGGTTCGGGGTTAAGCTTAAAATTTGAAAGAATGTGTTGTCATCGGCAACGAGTCTATGTGCCAAGTTGAGCTCGATAGCTGGCGAGAAGTGGGTCTATTAGCCATCTGAAGATAGATTACACAGTCCGCCACCCAGCCATCCACCCACGAACCAAAGTGAAGTTAACAGAAGGGGTTCAATGAACAGAGTCAGAGGCGAGCGGATATTTTATTCGTCGTAAGCTATTCTATGTACTCATATATTTAATTATATACACATATATTTAATTATGTACACATATATTTAATTATGTACACAGCTATTTAATTATGTACACAGCTATTTAATTATGTACACATATATTTAATTATGTACACAGATATGTGATTATGTACACATCTATTTAATTGTGTACACATCTATTTAATTATGTACACATCTATTTAATTATGTACACATCTATTTAATTATGTACACAGCTATGTAATTATGTACACATCTCTTTTAATTGTGTACACACCTATTTAATTATGTACACAACTATTTAATTATGTACACAGCTATTTAATTATGTACACAGCTAATTAATTATGAGTGCATATGTTAAATTCGTCAGAGACAAGACAAATAAAGTAAATTCAATTATGAGCTCCATTTCAGTTCCACAGACCAGGTCAAGTCTGAGGTAGACTGTTGATGTAGTGGAGAAGCCTTCTTAAACTCAAGTAGAAGAGTCTCACAATGCACGGAGTGCTCCCAAGAACAAGAAACAATTAATTTAAAATAAATGAAATAATAGTTTTCTTTGGGTTTTCCACGTATGCAAGATTTGCACAAAGGGGAAGGACATTCATGGACACAAGGGGGAAGGACATTCAAGGACACAAGGGGGAAGGAGGTTCATGAACACAAGGGGGAGGACATTCATTGACAAACGGGGCATGACATTCATGGACACACGTGGCACAGTTCGGTGGATGTAGATCGACTTGTTTAATTTATTTTGCTATTAAATATCAATTCAGACATGTTTGAGTTAAATATCCATCCAGACATGTTTGAGTTAAATATCCATCCAGACATGTTTGAGTTAAATATCCATCTAGACATGTATGAGTTAAATATCCATCCAGACATGTATGAGTTAAATATCCATCCAGACATGTTTGAGTTAAATATCCATCTAGACATGTATGAGTTAAATATCCATCCAGACAGATTTGAGTTAAATATCCATCTAGACATGTATGAGTTAAATATCCATCCAGACATGTTTGAGTTAAATATCCATCCAGACATGTTTGAGTTAAATATCCATCTAGACATGTATGAGTTAAATATCCATCCAGACATGTCTGAGTTAAATATTAATTCATATATGATTGAGCTAAATATCCATTGGGTCACAGGTTTATAACTTGGATCTCGCAACAAAGTTATCATCCTTTTCTAGAAATCTGACGATTCTAGTTAAGAAAACTATCATCACACTTATCATGTATGAATTATCTTGCAGATTTCTATTCTATTTCTTTACTTCTTGTATGATTTCATATTTTTATGACATACTGTCGTATCCCCCCTCCCTGTGGCACTACAGCCCATGGCCTGATTTGGCATGCCTCACAACATCCTTCCGCTCAGACCTAACTAATGCTTTCCTCTTCCATTCCTGGATTACCAGCTGCTGTAGAACCCTCACCACATCATCTACCCATCTAAGCCTAGGCCTACATTGAGCCATTTCCCTATGGAGTTTTGGTGGTGCCCCCTCTTCACTCCCCTGTCATTTCTAAGTGTCCAGCACATGCAGCGTAGCCTGCCCTTTTTTTTATGCTACTAGCGTGATATCCTTATATCTATTCTCCATTCTTATTCACCCTTTGATGGTTGAGTAGTTTCTGATTACTGAAGGATGCCCTGTTTCCGGTCGATATTCTTCCTTTTATTTCCTTTAGTAAACCATTTCTTTCATTTAATAAATATCTTAGGTATTTGTATTGATTTAATTTTTCATTATTGTGTTTTCTCAATTGAATGATTTCATCCATCCGCTCTTCTCTAGTCAAGTATTTTGTTGTTATTTTTTGTTGGTTGTTAACTTCCAGCCCTGCTTGTAGTGATGCGTCTGCTAATCCAATAAAAGCGTTTGCTTTATCTTGACTACTTTTCCCTAACAGGGCTACGTCATGAACATATGGTAGGTTGTAGAAAAGGATTGTACAGACATTCAAATCGGTTGAATGGACCACACAAATTATAGACCAGATTGAGGGGAAACATTTTAGTAAGTCACAAGGAAAAATATTTTTTTTAAAAAGAACAAGGCCGCTACTAAAAAGTTTGTAAAACGCTGCTTGAGAACCACTGATTCTTCCAGTATTACAACATTTTGCCACCAGTTGCGTCCTATCCTCTACATTACAACCTACTCATTTGTGGGAAAGCATCGTTATTTTAACTCCCAGTAAAACCAAAACTGCTTTGTTTGTCATACAAAAATATAGAAAGGGAGATTCAACAAGAATATGTGAGGACCATTTTAACATTAACATACACATGACATTAAACAAATAATAGTAACATATAAATGTTGAATAATGGATAAACAAACGTCATTACCATGAGAATATATCATGGTGATTACAAAAAGAGAATGAAAAGGCATTACGATAAACAAATGCAGGGGCATCACTTAGCGTTTATAAAAGGGCACTAAGCAGAAGATTCAAGATGATATATAAAGAATATGCGAATGAAAAGCTTATCTCTACAGTCCCGTAAGCACACATATGTAATGTGACATAAATTAACACTGTTGTTAAAAAAAATAATGTTGTGTGACGTAAGTTAGCATGTGACGTAAGTTAACACTAATGTTATGCGACGTAAGTTAACAATAATGTTATGCGACGTAAGTTAGCAATAATGTTATGTGACGTAAGTTAACACTAAGGAACAAACCTATAGAAAAAGGCAATTAAACAAGTTCAATAAATATGTATACAAAATGAAGTTGAACAAAAATAAGGGTTTTAATGGGATAGATCAGTAGGATTAGTTTGAAATTTAGACAATGATAAGCTTCAGTTAGATAAAAAAAATATTTAAACTATGTTTACGAACTTTTCTGAACTACAATAAGTGGCAACATTCCATTGAGAGTAATGTGGCAATGTTCCACTGAGAGTAATGTGGCAATGTTCCACTGAGAGTAATGTGGCAATGTTCCCTTGCGAGTAATGTGGCAACATTCCATTGAGAGCAATGTGACAATGCTCCCTTGAGAGTAATGTGGGAACATTCCATTGAGAGTAATCTGGCAATGTTCCTTAGAGAGTAATGTGGCAATGTTCCCTTGAGAGTAATGTGGCAACATTCCATTGAGAGTAATGTGGCAATGTTCCACTGAGAGTAATGTGGCAATGTTCCCTTGCGAGTAATGTGGGAACATTCCATTGAGAGTAATGTGGCAATGTTCCTTAGAGAGTAATGTGGCAATGTTCCCTTGAGAGTAATGTGGCAATATTCTATTGAGAGTAATGTGGCAATATTCACTTAGAATAATGGGCATGTAATGAAACAAATTATTTTAAAGGAATTCCAGGCTACCTGGCTACCGGTTTATTAATTTTTTTAGTTTAACTTTTCTGTAGGCACGGCCAAGAAACAATACACATGTCACTGTTAAGCAATAACACACTTGTCACTGCCAAGTAAAGAAAGGCAGGTCAGTGACAAGTGATGACATACTTGTCACTGAAAAGACGGTTACGTCACTGATTTGAAGTTCCAAAAAGTGAAGCTGTGAGAACGCTCAGCTTCATCAACACACACATACGTGTGTAACAACCCACATACGTGTGTAACAACCCACATACGTGTGTGCCTACCTGAGTGCGTCCAAGTTATGAAACTCTGTGGGAAATCCTTCCAAAGATTCATGACCCACTTCCCACCCCTTGTCCCAAACACACACACACACACGCTCACAAAATTGCTTGAGATCCCATAGATATATAATCAAACTAAAATTGGCAATGTATGTAATAGAAAATCCGGGAGATTACAAACAGGTCTCCAAGGCTGAGAAGGACGGGGCCTGGATTCACAACTGTATCGTACAATTATCTTTAATTACGGCTTGAAATATGACATCACGGTTGGGACGCTTTTTACCCCTGCGCTCCGCTCTATCCCTCTACGCCTACCGATTGTTCGGCAAAGCCGCTCAGCACTGGCGAAGAGCACCAGAAATCAAAGGGTATCGTATTTCAGCCAATCCCCGTCCATTGTGCCCGGCTCCGGAGCATATTGTCCCGGGTCCTAGTGCGAATTGATTGTGTTCTGTCTTGGGGATCTTTTTTTGTTTGTTTTGGAAAAAGGAAGATGGCTAGACGGATAATTGTATTAATACGCCTGTGTCTGACAATATGCGTGCGTACAGTAATTTATCAAGTCAACCTGACTTACAATCATGACTTCGTGGGTTAGTTCCAATTTTTTCCACTTACCTTACTTGGTCTTTTAGATTTTAAGCGAAATAAGTCAACAAAATAAAAAGGTCTACAACTACAAAGTAAGCAGTTCTACTAAGTAAACAGGTCTTGTAAATAAACAGGTCTACTATATAAACAGGTCTACAAAGTAAGCAGTTCTACTAAGTAAACAGGTCTACTAAATAAACAGGTCTACTAAATAAACAGGTCTACTAAATAAACAGGTCTACTAAATAAACAGGTCTACTAAATAAACAGTCTGCAGATTAAATGAATATTTAAAACAAAACGGGTAGCGATAAGTGGATGCTGAAGTTAATATTACTTTGAGAGGTGAGGATGCTACAGTGAAAAGAAAAGCTATTCAGTAGAAGTTTACGTAAACAAACATTTCGTCATGTCATATTCTGGGACGTTGGGGATTTGGTGGGGTGCCACTTGGAAATTGAGGAGGTTGTGAGATAATTCTAGCTGAGATAATATAACCTATTCTAGCTGAGATGATACAACTTATTCTAGCTGAGATGATACAACCTATTCTAGCTGAGATGATACAACCTATTCTAGCTGAGATGATACAACCTATTCTAGCTGAGATTATACAACCTATTCTAGCTGAGATGATACAACCTAGTCTAGCTGAGATGATACAACCTATTCTAGCTGAGATGATACAACCTATTCTAGCTGAGATGATACAACCTATTCTAGCTGAGATGATACAACCTATTCTAGCTGAGACTATATACTTTATCCTAGCTGAGATCGATCAAGCCTTTCAATGAATACTTTACAAGTCAGCAAGAAGGACATTATATGTTAGTTAGACCGCCGATAAGTCCTGGGCCCAGTGTTAGACCCACTTAAGACTTGCCAGTCAGGCGTGGGAATTTCAGCTAACAGATAAGATGGCTACGCGGAGAAATGCTTTTAAAGACAAGACAATCCATTGTAAAAGTCTTGGCAGACGACCCATTCAAAAAGCACAGTATGAGAAATACCCCTGATTATGCAAATTTCAATTATTATCTTATTTTAGATCTTGTTTAGGGCATGTGGGGCATCCAACATCAAGAAATGAGAACATAATTTGTACCCTCCATTTTTTAGAATTGGATTGAAGTTTAGTTTTTCTAATGTTCTAAGCTACCCGGAAGTTTAGTTTTTCTAATGTGCTAAGCTATCTGGAATTTTAGTTTTTCTAAAGTTCTAAGCTACCCGGAGGTTTAGTTTTTCTAAAGTTCTAAGCTACCCGGAAGTTTAGTTTTTCTAAAGTTCTAAGCTACCCGAAAGTTTAGTTTTTCTAAAATTCTAAGCCACCCGGAAGTTTAGTTTTTCTAAAGTTCAAAGCTACCCGAAAGTTTAGTTTTTCTAAAATTCTAAGCTACCCGGAAGTTTAGTTTTTCTAAAGTTCTAAGCTACCCGGAGGTTTAGTTTTTCTAAAGTTCTAAGCTACCCGGAAGTTTAGTTTTTCTAAAGTTCTAAGCTACCCGGAAGTTTAGTTTTTCTAAAGTTCTAAGCTACCCGGAAGTTTAGTTTTTCTAAAATTCTAAGCTACCCGGAAGTTTAGTTTTTCTAAAATTCTAAGCTAGCCGGAAGTTTAGTTTTTCTGATGTTCTAAGCTACCCGGAAGTTTAATTTTTCTAAAGTTCTAAGCTACCCAGAAGTTTAGCTTAACTAATGTTCTTAGCTACCCGGAAGTTGATTTTTTTCTAAAATTCTAAGCTACCCGGAAGTTTAGTTTTTCCAAAGTTCTGAGCTACTCGGAAGTTGATTTTTTCTAAAATTCTAAGCTACCCGGAAATTGATTTTTTCTAAAATTCTAAGGTACCCGGCAGTTGATTTTTTCTAAAATTCTAAGCTAGCCGGTAGTTTAGTTTCCCTAAAATTCTAAGCTAGCCGGAAGTTTAGTTTTCCTTAAATTCTAAGCTAGCCGGAAGTTTAGTTTCCCTAAAATTCTAAGCTAGCCGGAAGTTTAGTTTTCCTAAAATTATAAGCTAGCCGGAAGTTAAGTTTCCCTAAAATTCTAAGCTAGCCGGAAGTTTAGTTTTCCTAAAATTATAAGCTAGCCGGTAGGATATAGTTAAAAAGTTGACACTAGAAAGAGTAATGTCTTATTGAGTGTTATTCATGTACTTTTATATTTTTTAAAACCTTTTATATTTGTTCGTTGTTGGCAAAATAGTCGGAGGGTTAAATAACCCATTTCCCGTTAACCTATCATGCTGAAACATGACACATAGATTCGTTACCGATGAAAAAAAAATTCTTTAAATTTTTCAGCATCATCCCCCATCCCGCATAAATAAGTTTTTCCAGTTTTTCAATGGGACCATGAAGGGAGTGTGATGCCACTGATTGCACGAATATATATATATGATGCTTAAAAGTGGGTGAGTCATTAGATTAATAATATAGTTCAGGGGCGTTAAAGATTTGCGGTTGCAAGCCTCGGGGTGGGGGGGGGATAGCACTAATTATGATTTTTATAAAGTGCGTAACTTAAATGCATGTTTTGCCAAATTTTCAGCCCCACCCTTCTTTGCTCGATATTACATGTTATAAATGATTTATACTTGAAACTTTCTTTTTATGAGTGGTTTATTTATGCCTGTCTTATTGTTGTTGTTTTTAAAATGTGTCTCACTACGAGTTAACTGCTTATGACTTACTGAGGTTTAGAAAACATGGCATTGGGCATTTTCTGTGGAAAAAAAAATTTCTGTTAAGATAAGCCCCCAAAGATTCCAGTATTGAAGCATGTGTTCAATATGTTAGTGTTACATAACCTGTTGCCCTTTATTTGGTTCTAGAATTTTTGTTGTGCTAAATTTAATATATTAGAAGCCCATATTGTCCGAAACATTCAAATTCTAGAATTAAATGTAGTTTATAATTAAGACATTTTGCCCTTGGAGGCAGATAAATTTCAAAGTGCTCCAACCAGTTGATTGACCTCTGAATGGTTTATGTATTCATAACTTTGCTTCAAATGCCCAGATTTCGCTAGCTAAACCGAATATATTTTTTGTCATATATGTATTAGTTGAATATAATACTAGCAAACATACCCGGCGTTGTCCGGTATAGCATTCGTAATAAAGCGCCTGCAGCCCGTTAGCTAACGTTGAAATTAAGGGCCAAATAAAAGAAAAGTCGCGTAGAAAATAATTATTTTTAAACATTTTCTTCCATATATAAAAATAAACTAATTTATAGTAACTTTAGTAAACATTTGAGAGCCATCAAATTTCATAATTTAGTAATCAAGCTGGACCTGGTTAAAAAAAACAACATGATTTAGGTCCCATCAAACTTTTTTAAGTTGTCCCATTTAAACAAAATGGTTACCAATGTCGATGTAAATAAAGTAAGATACCAGAGGGATCCCATTAAACGGTGAGATCCTTTTCCTCGTAGTGATCCCGTTCCCCGTACGGATCACGTTCCAATAGGGATCATGTTCCCCGGTGTTATCTCTTTCCTTGATGGGATACCGTGCCATGGTGGGATCCCTGTTCCCAGGTGGGTCCCATTCTCTAGTGTGTCATGTTCCCCAGTTGGATCCTGTTCCCCGGTAGTATCCCAATCCGGAGTGGGATCCCGTTCCATTTATTATCATCATCATCGCCTGTCGTTCGTCTTCATCATCATCATCATCATCATGTCCCTTAGTCCTTGGACTGTTGGGGCGCCACAGATGACATGAAAACTATCCTTCTCCATTCCTCTCTGTCTTCTGCATAGCATCGCCTAGTTTTAATCCCGTCCACTCTTTGATGTTATCTTCCCATCTTTTTCTCTGTCTTCCTCTTCTTCTCCCTCCTCTAGTTGTGCCCTGCATGATTTCTTTGGCGAGCCCTTGTTTTCTTGTTACGTGGCCAAACCATTCAAGTTTGTGCTTTTTTACCGACACGAGGAGGTCATCGTACTGCCCAATTGCTTTACGAATCCTTTCTTTCACTTGTTCATTGGTGATATGGTCTCTATAGCAGATGCCAAGACTGCCTCTGAAACATCTCCATCGCGTTTATTTTCCTTTCGAGTTTTGCAGTTAATGTCCAGGGCTCACAGGCATACAAGAAAATGGAGAGGAATAGTGAGCGCATCAGCCTGATTTTGGTGCTGGGGGCTATATTTTTGTTGTTCCATATTTTCTTGAGCCTCTTTAGTGCTGTCGTGGTCTGCGCAATCTTGGCCATCAATTCGGACTTGGAGCCTTCTTCCGAAACAATTGTTTTTAGGTATTTGAAGCTGCCAACTGTATCTAGTCTTTGCTCCCCGACCTTAATTTCAATGGCGATGCCAGTGGTGCTATTCGTCATCATTTTTGTCTTTTCTGCACTGATTTTCATGCCAAAGGACGATAAAGTCTTGTCGAGACGCTTTACAAGGTTGGCTAGCTCTTCTTCGCTTCCGACCAGTCCGTCTCTATCCCCCGCAAAGCGTAGGTTGGTGATTGTTCTGCCACCAATGCTGACTGTCCCTACATGCGTTTCCAGTGCATCTGACTTAATTCTTTCTAAGAAGATGTTGAACTGGGTGGGGGAGAGCAAGCAGCCTTGTCGTACTCGTCCCGTCTTAGAAACTTTCAAACACTGTATTTAAATCATATTTCATACAAATTCAGGAAAACTCAATTAAAGTTGTAGAAACATAAGAAACGTAATAAGGACATTTATATAATCTTAAAACTGTTATAGAAAAAAGCAGCCCATCTAGAATAATCTTAGAAATAAAAAAAGATGATTGGGGCATAGACCGTTGTTGTGTAGGCGAATTGTTTGCTTCATGCTTTCCCCGTGCATGAACTCTAGCAGACAACAAACTCGAGACCGCATTTAAGGTGTGGGTAGCAAACTAATAGCCTCCCTTTAACCTTGTTTACAACAAAATAAGTATTGTCCGTTTCATTCAGAAATTTGTAGAAAAATCTGGATAAAACTTGAAAGGAAAACAATGCGTTAGGCGGTTCTCAAAAGATGAGTAGAATAGACTATAAAAAGCGTGTGGAGACAAATGGCAGATCATTTAGCACGAGATACAATCGTGTGTGTTATTTTTGCTACGAGACAGCGCTTTGTTTACTGTGTATGTGTGTAGATTTCTTTTCATCATTGTATCACTTTTGCACATTGTATTTATTCTACATCGTACCGGTACAAGCCAAACAATATACTGTAAGTTCATAGATTTAAGTATATTTCTTTTGATTTTGTATATATTATAATATATCGTTTGGTTTGAGTATCGTATTCTTTGTTATTTTATTTATCATTTGGTATCGTCATTTGTTGTGTACGCTTTTAGAACGAGCCATACACTTAAATAAGAGATTAATTTCTCCATACGCAAAGGTCGAAGAATTTTCGCTCCTGTGCTTTTCTTTCCAGATTTGGGTGTTTGCCTCTAGCTCGCGTCTCCATATATCCCATACTTTGTGTGTCTGCCCATTCCTTTCTTCCATTTCCCCTGTGGATTCCAGGTAAAGGATTGTCTGGTGATGTTATATGGGTTTTATGAAGAGTGTGCCCTATCCACCTCTATCGTTTCCTTGTGATGTCTTCAGCCAAGGGCTCTTGGCATGTCCTTTCCAGTAAGTGTTGGTGATAGTGTTTTGCCATTTGATGTTCAGGATCTTTCTAAGACAAGTCTTTGTGAAGGTCTGTACTTTTTGCCAGATGCTCGCTGTATTTCTCCAGGTTTTGGCTTCATAAACTAGGACTGTTTTGACATTTGTATTCAGGATTCTGACTTTGCTTGTTTGTTCATGGGACACTTCGAGCGCATAGTCGAAAGCAACTACACTGGACGCCTCCCTGATGTCTACAAAGGGTACATTGATGATTGTATTGGGGTCACCTCCTCGTCACGACCAATCGCAGTAGAATTACTTCTCCTATTTTATTTCCTTTTTGGCCTGCAGTTAATCTCTCACCTACTTATTTTCTGTCACAATTCTTTTGCCGCCCTCGCATATACTACATTTCAGAGAAGTGTTATTTTTTAAATTTAATTCTGTCTTTACTGTTGCTTGTTCCCTCATGAAGGCATCTTGTCGACACGTTTGTTGTTTTGTAGTGTTCCTTTTTTTCAGGTTTTAACATTATTTGTTTCACCAATTTCCTTTTTTGCTAACCTGATTGTAGTATCTCTCCCCCCGACCCCATTACCATTGTAGATTGAAACCTGACGTCACCCCTTCTTAGAGACCAGCTGTGGAATAGGAGTATATATATATATATATATATTTGTGTGTGTGTGTGGGATTGCGTTCAAGTCGTGCGAAGGAAATTAGAAATGGTAGAATTGGCCCTGACATCACCACTGTGTCTCGAGAACCGATGTGCAATGGGACCTGACGTCACCACTTGGTAGTGAGACCCAATGTCAAATGGAACCTGACATCACGGGATTGTGTAAACGATCGTCACGGTCGCAAGAGCAGCCCGGAAGAGATTCTCACGGGAGCCAGCTCGAGAGGGCCAACCGGAAGATGGCGTGAAATGATAGACGTGATGGCATATTTACTGCCCATTGCCCACCCCCCTCCACTTCGCCCCCTCCCCCATCTTAACCGAGCCACCCCCCAAACAGCAAAGATAACGGGGGCGCAAATGAAAGCAGCGAGGGCGAAGCAATAAATGAATGTTCTCCTCTAGGGGGGCTCAGTGTTTGATGGGGGGGGGGAGAAGGGTGTAACGTTTCCCCATGCCTTCTGTGTCACCCTTGGGATCAGGGGGACGCAGAGTGTGTCGACCCCTTTCGACCCCTGTGGACCTAGATATGAACTGCAGACTAATGATGACTGAACAATATGGCGGCCGTGGTCCAAACGAGGCTAGGAGTCATTCACTTTATTTTTTATTATTCCCTGACCTCATTTTCCAATTGATTAACAAACACATTAAAAAGAAATTGCACATTCCCTTGGTAATTAAAAAAAAAAATGAAGCAATCATATATATATATATAAAAGTGAAAATTTGTTTGTGGGTTTGTTTGTTTGTTTGTGGGTCTGTTCCACAAAGGCTTTTACACGGATTGATAAATCTTTACCAAACTTGGCACATGTATCCATCATGATCCAGAAGGAACTCTTAAGGGGTTGAGAACTTTTAATAACATTTCGTGTGGGGCCGGGGGCCCCGAATTCGTTTTTTTCTTATATAAGCTATATAAAAAATGTTCAAACAAATACTCCTACGTGAATGTATGGATATCGATCAAACTTAGTACACGTACACTTGATTATCCATATTCAAATACCAGAGGGTACTGAACTCATAATATCCATTCTCCTGGGGCCGTGGGCCCCATTTCATTTTTCCTTATATGAGCTATATAAATAGCGATAAGCTTAAGACTCCTATATGAATGCATGGATCTTAACCAAACTTAGTACACATACACTTGATTATCCATACTCAAATACAAAAGCGTACTGAACTCATAATATCCATTCCTCTGGGGCCGGGGGCCCATTTCATTTTTCCTTATATAAGCTATATAAATATTAATAGGCTTAGACAACACTATAGGTTCTATGTGAATTGATGGATATAGGCTTAGCTTTTTTGCAATACACTTCATTGTCCTTATTGAAATATCGTTGGATCTAAAACTATTAATATCCAATCTAGAATTTTCCAGAAAGTTCAATAACTTTAAAACGCTATATCTATGGCATTATTCAATCGATTTTAATGGGACAAATTAAAATTTTAACTTCATAACTTACCTGAATGATTATTATAGGGCCCCATCTCAGGCAAAACTAATTCGGTACAATTCTGGAATGGGCATCCGGGGCCCCTCTTTAAACTTAAATGTACTATTGTCATAGAAATGCATTTATTTGTATAATGTTTCGTATTCGAAGAATAATTACTAAGAAAAGACTGTTTTTACACATTTCGGGGAGGATAATACATTTAATCTAGAATGTTCCAGAAAGTTCTATAGGTCAATAGGCTTAGAAAACATTTTAGTTTTTTTGTGAATTGATGGATATAGGCCTAACGTGGTAGCAATACACTGCACTGTCCGTTTTTAGATATCGGTGTATTTAAAACTAATAATATCCAATCTAGAATTTTCCAGAAAGTTCGATATCTTTAAAAAGCTAAATCTATGTCACGACCAAATCAGGAAATGGGATAACATTGGAAAGGAGGGTCCCTAGATGAAACGGGATCCCAAAGAGAACAGTATCCTAACGGGATCTGTAGGCCACCGGATCGGGGTCCTAATGCAATCCCGGGCCACGCCGGGTATATCGGCTAGTATATATATAAAAGTGAAAATTTGTTTGTGGGTTTGTTTGTTTGTTTGTGGGTCTGTTCCACAAAGGCTTTTACACGGATTGATGTATCTTGACCAAACTTGTCACATGTATCCATCATTATCCAGAAGGAACTCTTAAGGGGTTGAGAACTTTAAATAACATTTCGTGTGGGGCCGGGGGCCCCGAATTCGTTTTTTTCTTATATGAGCTATATAAATATCAATAGGATTAATACTCCTACACTAATGGATGGATCTTGACTGGACTTAGTTCACATACACTTGGTTATCCATACTCAAGTACTAAAGGGTACTGAACTCATAATATCCATTCCTGGGGGGCCGGGGGCCCCATTTCATTTTTCCTTATATAAGCTATATAAATATTAATAGGCTCTGAAAACACTTTAGGTTCTATGTGATTTGATGGATATAAGCCTAGGGTGGTAGCAATGCACTTCACTGTCCGTACTGAAACACCGGGGGATTTAAAACTATTAATATCCAATCTAGAATTTTCCAGAAAGTTCGATAACTTTAAAGAGTTATATCTATGGCATTATTCAATAGATTTGAATGGGACAAATTTAAAATTTTAACTTCATAACTTACCCGAATGATTTTTATAGGGCCCCATCTCAGGCAAAACTAATTCGGTACAATTATGGAATGGGTCCCTGGGGCCCCTCTTTTAACTTAAATTTACTATAGTTATAGAAATGCATTTAGTTGTATAATTTTTAAAGTTTAAAAAATAATTACTTAAACAAGACAGTTTTTACACAGTTCGAGGAGGAAAATACATTTAATCTAGAATGTTCCAGAAAGTTCTATTGGTCAATAGGCTTAATACTCCTAGATTAATGGATGGATATTGACCAAATTTGGTACATATATCCATCATTATCCGGGAGGAACTCTTAAGGGATTATGAACTTTATACGATATTCCGTTTGGGGCCGGGGGCCCCGAAATTAATTTTTATTTATATGAGCTATATAAATAAAATAACCAACAAATACTCCTATTTGAGTAGATGGATCTTGACCAAACTTAGTACGCAAACACTTTATTATCCATATTTAAATAACGTAGGGTACTGAACTTATAATATCCATTTCTTTGGGGCTGAGGCCCCATTCAATTTTTCCTTATATAAGCTCTATATAAATATCAATAGGCTTAGACCGGTACCCCACCGGTATCGGGATCCGACAGCTATCGTTATCCCACTGGTATCGAGATACCTCAGGGATCGGAATACCGATGGGATTGGGATCATACTGGAATTGGGATCAAAAGGGATCAGAATCCCATCGGGAAACGATAAATTAACGGGAGCGGGATGGAACGGGATCCTACAGAGAACTGTATCCTAGCGGGATCTGTAGGTCACCGGGATCGGGGGTCCTAATGCAATCCCGGGCCACGCCGGGTATATCGGCTAGTATATATATAAAAGTGAAAATTTGTTTGTTTGTGGGTTTGTTTGTCTGTTCCACAAAGGCTTTTACACGGATTGATGGATCTTGACCAAACTTGGCACATATATCCATCATTATCCAGAAGGAACTCTTAAGGGGTTGAGAACTTTTAAGAACATTTCGTTTGGGGCCGGGGGCCCCGAATTCGTTTTTTTCTTATATGAGCTATATAAAAAAAATTACAAACAAATGCTCCTACGTGAATGGATGGACATCGATCAAACTTAGTACACGTACACTTGATGATCCATATTCAAATACCGAAGGGTACTGAGCTCATAATATCCATTCTTCTGGGGCCGGGGGCCCCATTTCATTTTTCCTTATATGAGCTATATAAATATTAGTAAGCTTCGACGACACTATAGGTTTTATGTGAATTGATGGATATAGGCCTAGGGTGGTAGCAATGCACTTCACTGTCCGTACTGAAATATCGGTGGATTTAAAAGTAATGATATCCAATCTAGAATTTTCCAGAAAGTTCTATAACTTCAAAACGCTAAATCTATGGCATTATTCAATAGATTTGAATGGGACAAATTTAAAATTGTAACTTCATAACTTACCTGAATGATTATTATAGGGCCCCATCTCAGGCAAAACTAATTCGGTACAATTATGGAATGGGCCCCGTGGCCCCTCTTTAAACTTAAATGTACTATAGTTATAGAAATTCATTTAGTCTTATAATTTTTCGTATTCGAAGAATAATTATTACTAATAAAAGACTGTTCGGGGAGGATAATAGATTTAATCTAGAATGTTCTAGAAAGGTCTATATGTCAATAGGCTTAGATAACACTTTAGTTTTTTGTGAATTGATGGATATAGGCCTAACGTGGTAGCAATACACTGCACTGTCCGTTTTTAGATATCGGTGTATTTAAAACGAAGAATATCCAATCTGTAATTTTCCAGAAAGTTCGATATCTTTAAAAAGCTATATCTATGTCACGACCAAATCAGGAAATGGGATAACATTGGAAAGGAGGGTCCCTAGATGAAACGGGATCCCAAAGAGAACAGTATCCTAACGGGATCTGTAGGCCATTGGGATCGGGGTCCTAATTCAATCCGGGCCACGCCGGGTATATCGGCTAGTATATAATAAATGATAATGTTTATACGGGTCATTTCATACAACTCAATACTTAAGACAGGTCGTTTCTTACAACCCAATGATCAAGACATGTCATTTCTTACAACCCAATGATCAAGACAGGTCGTTTCTTACAACCCAATGATCAAGACAGGTCGTTTCTTACAACCCAATGATCAAGACAGGTCGTTTCTTACAACCCAATGATCAAGACAGGTCGTTTCTTACAACCCAATGATCAAGACAGGTCGTTTCTTACAACCCAATGATCAAGACAGGTCGTTTCTTACAACCCAATGATCAAGACAGGTCGTTTCTTACAACCCAATGATCAAGACAGGTCGTTTCTTACAACCCAATGATCAAGACAGGTCGTTTCTTACAACCCAATGATCAAGACAGGTCGTTTCTTACAACCCAATGATCAAGACAGGTCGTTTCGTACATCTCAATACTTAAGACAGGTCGTTTCTTAAAACCCAATACACAGGGCTGCAGACGACGTCTAACACAATGTTAAAATGTGGGTCTTACTTTCCAAATAATTAAGTTCAAACTGACCAAAAGTAACAGTAACACACCAATATCATCTATATATCATGTAACACACCAATATCATCTATATATCATGTAACACACCAATATCAGCCATACATGTAACACACCAATATCTGCCATACATGTAACACACCAATATCAGCCATACATGTAACACACCAATATCAGCCATACATGTAACAAATCAATATAAGCCATACATGTAACACACCAGAATCAGCCATACATGTAACACACCAATATCAGCCATACATGTAACACATCAATATGAGCCATACATGTAACACACCAATATCAGCCATACATGTAACACACCAATATCAGCCATACATGTAACACACCAATATCTGCCATACATGTAACACATCAATATCAGCCATACATGTAACACACCAATATCAGCCATACATGTAACAAATCAATATCAGCCATACATGTAACACACCAGAATCAGCCATACATGTAACACACCAATATCAGCCATACATGTAACAAATCAATATGAGCCATACATGTAACACACCAATATCAGCCATACATGTAACACACCAATATCAGCCATACATGTAACAAATCAATATCAGCCATACATGTAACACACCAATATCAGCCATACATGTAACAAATCAATATCAGCCATACATGTAACACACCAATATCAGCCATACATGTAACACACCAATATCAGCCATACATGTAACACACCATTATCAGCCATACATGTAACACATCAATATGAGCCATACATGTAACACACCAATATCAGCCATACATGTAACACACCAATATCAGCCATACATGTAACACACCAATATCAGCCATACATGTAACACACCAATATCAGCCATACATGTAACACACCAATATCAGCCATACATGTAACACACCAATATCAGCCATACATGTAACACACCAATATCAGCCATACATGTAACACATCAATATCAGCCATACATGTAACACACCAATATCTGCCACACATGTAACACATCAATATGAGCCATACATGTAACACACCAATATCAGCCATACATGTAACACACCAATATCAGCCATACATGTAACACACCAATATCAGCCATACATGTAACACACCAATATCAGCCATACATGTAACAAATCAATATCAGCCATACATGTAACACACCAATATCAGCCATACATGTAACACACCAATATCAGCCATACATGCACACATCAATATCAGCTATACATGTAACACACCAATATCTGCCATACATGTAACACACCAATATCAGCCATACATGTAACACACCAATATCAGCCATACATGTAACACACCAATATCTGCCATACATGTAACACACCAATATCTGCCATACATATAACACACCAATATCAGCCATACATGTAACACACCAATATCAGCCATACATGCACACATCAATATCAGCCATACATGTAACACACCAAAATCTGCCATACATGTAACACACCAATATCTGCCATACATGTAACACACCAATATCAGCCATACATGTAACACACCAATATCAGCCATACATGTAACACACCAATATCAGCCATACATGTAACACACCAATATCTGCCATACATGTAACACACCAATATCTGCCATACATGTAACAGACCAATGTCAGCCATACATGTAACACACCAATATCTGCCACACATGTAACACATCAATATCAGCAATACATGTAACACACCAATATCAGCCATACATGTAACACATCAATATCAGCCATACATGTAACACACCAATATCAGCCATACATGTAACACACCAATATCTGCCACACATGTAACACACCAATATCAGCCATACATGTAACACACCAATATCAGCCATACATGTAACACACCAATATCAGCCATACATGTAACACACCAATATCAGCCATACATGTAACACACCAATATCAGCCATACATGTAACACACCAATATCTGCCATACATGTAACACACCAATATCAGCCATACATGTAACACACCAATATCAGCCATACATGTAACACACCAATATCAGCCATACATGTAACACACCAATATCAGCCATACATGCAACACATCAATATCAGCCATACATGTAACACACCAATATCTGCCACACATGTAACACATCAATATGAGCCATACATGTAACACACCAATATCAGCCATACATGTAACACACCAATATCAGCCATACATGTAACACACCAATTTCAGCCATACATGTAACACACCAATATCTGCCATACATGTAACACACCAATATCAGCCATACATGTAACACACCAATATCAGCCATACATGTAACACACCAATATCAGCCATACATGCACACATCAATATCAGCCATACATGTAACACACCAATATCTGCCATACATGTAACACACCAATATCAGCCATACATGTAACACACCAATATCAGCCATACATGTAACACACTAATATCAGCCATACATGTAACACACCAATATCAGCCATACATGCACACATCAATATCAGCCATACATGTAACACACCAATATCTGCCATACATGTAACACACCAATATCAGCCATACATGTAACACACCAATATCAGCCATACATGTAACACACCAATATCAGCCATACATGTAACACACCAATATCTGCCATACATGTAACACACCAATATCAGCCATACATGTAACACACCAATATCAGCCATACATGTAACACACCAATATCAGCCATACATGTAACAAATCAATATCAGCCATACATGTAACACACCAGAATCAGCCATATATGTAACACACCAATATCAGCCATACATGTAACACATCAATATGAGCCATACATGTAACACACCAGAATCAGCCATATATGTAACACACCAATATCAGCCATACATGTAACACATCAATATGAGCCATACATGTAACACACCAATATCAGCCATACATGTAACACACCAATATCTGCCATACATGTAACACAGCAATATCTGCCATACATGTAACACATCAATATCAGCCATACATGTAACACACCAATATCTGCGATACATGTAACACACCAATATCTGCCATACATGTAACACACCAATATCAGCCATACATGTAACACACCAGTATCAGCCATACATGTAACACATCAATATCTGCCACACATGTAACACACCAATATCAGCCATACATGTAACACACCAATATCAGCCATACATGTAACACACCAATATCAGCCATACATGTAACACACCAATATCTGCCATACATGTAACACACCAATATCTGCCACACATGTAACACACCAATATCAGCCATACATGTAACACACCAAAATCAGCCATACATGTAACACACCAATATCAGCCATACATGTAACACACCAATATCAGCCATACATGTAACACACCAATATCTGCCATACATGTAACACACCAATATCAGCCATACATGTAACACACCAATATCAGCCATACATGTAACACACCAATATCAGCCATACATGTAACAAATCAATATCAGCCATACATGTAACACACCAGATTCAGCCATATATGTAACACACCAATATCAGCCATACATGTAACACATCAATATGAGCCATACATGTAACAAACCAATATCAGCCATACATGTAACACACCAATATCAGCCATACATGTAACACACCAATATCAGCCATACATGTAACAAATCAATATCAGCCATACATGTAACACACCAGAATCAGCCATACATGTAACACACCAATATCAGCCATACATGTAACACATCAATATGAGCAATACATGTAACACACCAATATCAGCCATACATGTAACACACCAATATCAGCCATACATGTAACACACCAATATCAGCCATACATGTAACACACCAATATCAGCCATACATGTAACAAATCAATATCAGCCATACATGTAACACACCAGAATCAGCCATACATGTAACACACCAATATCTGCCATACATGTAACACATCAATATGAGCCATACATGTAACACACCAATATCAGCCATACATGTAACACACCAATATCAGCCATACATGTAACAAATCAATATCAGCCATACATGTAACACACCAATATCTGCCATACATGTAACAAATCAATATCAGCCATACATGTAACACACCAATATCAGCCATACATGTAACACACCAATATCAGCCATACACGTAACACATCAATATGAGCCATACATGTAACACACCAATATCAGCCATACATGTAACACATCAATATCAGCCATACATGTAACACACCAATATCAGCCATACATGTAACACACCAATATCAGCCATACATGTAACACACCAATATCAGCCATACATGTAACACACCAATATCAGCCATACATGTAACACATCAATATCAGCCATACATGTAACACACCAATATCAGCCACACATGTAACACATCAATATGAGCCATACATGTAACACACCAATATCAGCCATACATGTAACACACCAATATCAGCCATACATGTAACACACCAATATCAGCCATACATGTAACACACCAATATCAGCCATACATGTAACAAATCAATATCAGCCATACATGTAACACACCAATATCAGCCATACATGTAACACACCAATATCAGCCATACATGCACACATCAATATCAGCCATACATGTAACACACCAATATCTGCCATACATGTAACACACCAATATCAGCCATACATGTAACACACCAATATCAGCCATACATGTAACACACTAATATCTGCCATAAATGTGACACACCAATATCTGCCATACATTTAACGCACCAATATCAGCCATACATGTAACACACCAATATCAGCCATACATGTAACACATCAATATCAGCCATACATGTAACACACCAATATCTGCCATACATGTAACACACCAATATCTGCCATACATGTAACACACCAATATCAGACATACATGTAACACACCAATATCTGCCACACATGTAACACATCAATATCAGCCATACATGTAACACACCAATATCAGCCATACATGTAACACATCAATATCAGCCATACATGTAACACACCAATATCAGCCATACATGTAACACACCAGTATCTGCCACACATGTAACACACCAATATCAGCCATACATGTAACAAACCAATATCAGCCATACATGTAACACACCAATATCAGCCATACATGTAACACACCAATATCAGCCATACATGTAACACACCAATATCAGCCATACATGTAACACACCAATATCTGCCATACATGTAACACACCAATATCAGCCATACATTTAACACACCAATATCAGCCATACATGTAACACACCAATATCAGCCATACATGCACACATCAATATCAGCCATACATGTAACACACTAATATCTGCCATACATGTAACACACCAATATCAGCCATACATGTAACACACCAATATCAGCCACACATGTAACACATCAATATGAGCCATACATGTAACACACCAATATCAGCCATACATGTAACACACCAATATCAGCCATACATGTAACACACCAATATCAGCCATACATGTAACACACCAATATCAGCCATACATATAACACACCAATATCTGCCATACATGTAACACACCAATATCAGCCATACATGTAACACACCAATATCAGCCATACATGTAACACACCAATATCAGCCATACATGCACACATCAATATCAGCCATACATGTAACACACTAATATCTGCCATACATGTAACACACCAATATCAGCCATACATGTAACAAATCAATATCAGCCATACATGTAACACACCAATATCAGCCATACATGTAACACACCAATATCAGCCATACATGTAACACACCAATATCAGCCATACACGTAACACATCAATATGAGCCATACATGTAACACACCAATATCAGCCATACATGTAACACATCAATATCAGCCATACATGTAACACACCAATATCAGCCATACATGTAACACACCAATATCAGCCATACATGTAACACACCAATATCAGCCATACATGTAACACACCAATATCAGCCATACATGTAACACATCAATATCAGCCATACATGTAACACACCAATATCAGCCACACATGTAACACATCAATATGAGCCATACATGTAACACACCAATATCAGCCATACATGTAACACACCAATATCAGCCATACATGTAACACACCAATATCAGCCATACATGTAACACACCAATATCAGCCATACATGTAACAAATCAATATCAGCCATACATGTAACACACCAATATCAGCCATACATGTAACACACCAATATCAGCCATACATGCACACATCAATATCAGCCATACATGTAACACACCAATATCTGCCATACATGTAACACACCAATATCAGCCATACATGTAACACACCAATATCAGCCATACATGTAACACACTAATATCTGCCATAAATGTGACACACCAATATCTGCCATACATTTAACGCACCAATATCAGCCATACATGTAACACACCAATATCAGCCATACATGTAACACATCAATATCAGCCATACATGTAACACACCAATATCTGCCATACATGTAACACACCAATATCTGCCATACATGTAACACACCAATATCAGACATACATGTAACACACCAATATCTGCCACACATGTAACACATCAATATCAGCCATACATGTAACACACCAATATCAGCCATACATGTAACACATCAATATCAGCCATACATGTAACACACCAATATCAGCCATACATGTAACACACCAGTATCTGCCACACATGTAACACACCAATATCAGCCATACATGTAACAAACCAATATCAGCCATACATGTAACACACCAATATCAGCCATACATGTAACACACCAATATCAGCCATACATGTAACACACCAATATCAGCCATACATGTAACACACCAATATCTGCCATACATGTAACACACCAATATCAGCCATACATTTAACACACCAATATCAGCCATACATGTAACACACCAATATCAGCCATACATGTAACACACCAATATCAGCCATACATGTAACACATCAATATCAGCCATACATGTAACACACCAATATCAGCCATACATGTAACACACCAATATCAGCCACACATGTAACACATCAATATGAGCCATACATGTAACACACCAATATCAGCAATACATGTAACACACCAATATCAGCCCATACATGTAACACACCAATATCAGCCATACATGTAACACACCAATATCAGCCATACATATAACACACCAATATCTGCCATACATGTAACACACCAATATCAGCCATACATGTAACACACCAATATCAGCCATACATGTAACACACCAATATCAGCCATACATGCACACATCAATATCAGCCATACATGTAACACACTAATATCTGCCATACATGTAACACACCAATATCAGCCATACATGTAACACACCAATATCAGCCATACATGTAACACACCAATATCTGCCATACATGTAACACATCAATATCAGCCATACATGTAACACACCAATATCAGCCATACATGTAACAAATTAATATCAGCCATACATGTAACACACCAGAATCAGCCATACATGTAACACACCAATATCAGCCATACATGTAACAAATCAATATCAGCCATACATGTAACACACCAGAATCAGCCATACATGTAACACACCAATATCAGCCATACATGTAACACACCAATATCTGCCATACATGTAACACATCAATATCAGCCATACATGTAACACACCAATATCAGCCATACATGTAACAAATCAATATCAGCCATACATGTAACACACCAGAATCAGCCATACATGTAACACACCAATATCAGCCATACATGTAACACATCAATATGAGCCATACATGTAACACACCAATATCAGCCATACATGTAACACACCAATATCAGCCATACATGTAACAAATCAATATCAGCCATACATGTAACACACCAATATCAGCCATACATGTAACACACCAATATCAGCCATACATGTAACACATCAATATGAGCCATACATGTAACACACCAATATCAGCCATTCATGTAACACACCAATATCAGCCATACATGTAACACACCAATATCAGCCATACATGTAACACACCAATATCAGCCATACATGTAACACATCAATATCAGCCATACATGTAACACACCAATATCTGCCACACATGTAACACATCAATATCAGCCATACATGTAACACACCAATATCAGCCATACATGTAACACACCAATATCAGCCATACATGTAACACACTATATCAGCCATACATGTAAAAAATCATATCAGCCATACATGTAACACACCAATATCAGCCATACATGTAACACACCAATATCAGCCATACATGCACACATCAATATCAGCCATACATGTAACACACCAATATCTGCCATACATGTAACACACCAATATCAGCCAAACATGTAACACACCAATATCAGCCATACATGTAACACACCAATATGTGCCATACATGTAACACACCAATATCTGCCATACATATAACACACCAATATCAGCCATACATGTAACACACCAATATCAGCCATACATGCACACATAATATCAGCCATACATGTAACACACCAATATCTGCCATACATGTAACACACCAATATCTGCCATACATGTAACGCACCAATATCAGCCATACATGTAACACACCAATATCAGCCATACATGTAACACACCAATATCAGCCATACATGTAACACACCAATATCTGCCATACATGTAACACACCAATATCTGCCATACATGTAACACACCAATATCAGCCATACATGTAACACACCAATATCTGCCACACATGTAACACATCAATATCAGCCATACATGTAACACACAAATATCAGCCATACATGTAACACATCAATATCAGCCATACATGTAACACACCAATATCAGCCATACATGTAACACACCAATATCTGCCACACATGTAACACACCAATATCAGCCATACATGTAACACACCAATATCAGCCATACATGTAACACACCAATATCAGCCATACATGTAACACACCAATATCAGCCATACATGTAACACACCAATATCAGCCATACATGTAACACACCAATATCTGCCATACATGTAACACACCAATATCAGCCATACATGTAACACACCAATATCAGCCATACATGTAACACACCAATATCAGCCATACATGTAACACACCAATATCAGCCATACATGTAACACATCAATATCAGCCATACATGTAACACACCAATATCTGCCACACATGTAACACATCAATATGAGCCATACATATAACACACCAATATCAGCCATACATGTAACACACCAATATCAGCCATACATGTAACACACCAATATCAGCCATACATGTAACACACCAATATCAGCCATACATGTAACACACCAATATCTGCCATACATGTAACACACCAATATCAGCCATACATGTAACACACCAATATCAGCCATACATGTAACACACCAATATCAGCCATACATGCACACATCAATATCAGCCATACATGTAACACACCAATATCTGCCATACATGTAACACACCAATATCAGCCATACATGTAACACACCAATATCAGCCATACATGTAACACACCAATATCAGCCATACATGTAACACACCAATATCAGCCATACATGTAACACACCAATATCAGCCATACATGTAACAAATAAATATCAGCCATACATGTAACACACCAATATCAGCCATACATGTAACACACCAATATCAGCCATACATGAACACATCAATATCAGCCATACATGTAACACACCAATATCTGCCATACATGTAACACACCAATATCAGCCATACATGTAACACACCAATATCAGCCATACATGTAACACACCAATATCTGCCATACATGTAACACACCAATATCTGCCATACATATAACACACCAATATCAGCCATACATGTAACACACCAATATCAGCCATACATGCACACATCAATATCAGCCATACATGTAACACACCAATATCTGCCATACATGTAACACACCAATATCTGCCATACATGTAACGCACCAATATCAGCCATACATGTAACACATCAATATCAGCCATACATGTAACACACCAATATCTGCCATACATGTAACACACCAATATCTGCCATACATGTAACACACCAATATCAGCCATACATGTAACACACCAGTATCAGCCATACATGTAACACATCAATATCTGCCATACATGTAACACACCAATATCAGCCATACATGTAACACACCAATATCAGCCATACATGTAACACACCAATATCTGCCATACATGTAACACACCAATATCTGCCACACATGTAACACACCAATATCAGCCATACATGTAACACATCAATATCAGCCATACATGTAACACACCAATATCAGCCATACATGTAACACCCCAATATCTGCCATACATGTAACACACCAATATCAGCCATACATGTAACACATCAATATCAGCCATACATGTAACACACCAATATCAGCCATACATGTAACACACCAATATCAGCCATACATGTAGCACACCAATATCAGCCATACATGTAACACACCAATATCAGCCATACATGTAACACACCAATATCAGCCATACATGTAACACACCAATATATGCCATACATGTAACACACCAATATCAGCCATACATGTAACACACCAATATCAGCCATACATGTAACACACCAATATCAGCCATACATGTAACACACCAATATCAGACATACATGTAACACATCAATATCAGCCATACATGTAACACACCAATATCAGCCATACATGTAACACACCAATATCAGCCATACATGTAACACACCAATATCAGCCACACATGTAACACATCAATATGAGCCATACATGTAACACATCAATATGAGCCATACATGTAACACAACAATATCAGCCATACATGTAACACACCAATATCTGCCACACATGTAACACATCAATATCAGCCATACATGTAACACACCAATATCTGCCACACATGTAACACATCAATATGAGCCATACATGTAACACACCAATATCAGCCATACATGTAACACACCAATATCAGCCATACATGTAACAAATCAATATCAGCCATACATGTAACACACCAATATCAGCCATACATGTAACACACCAATATCAGCCATACATGCACACATCAATATCAGCCATACATGTAACACATCAATATCAGCCATACATGTAACACACCAATATCAGCCATACATGTAACACACCAATATCAGCCATACATGTAACACACCAATATCTGCCATACATGTAACACACCAATATCTGCCATACATATAACACACCAATATCAGCCATACATTTAACACACCAATATCAGCCATACATGCACACATCAATATCAGCCATACATGTAACACACCAATATCTGCCATACATGTAACACACCAATATCTGCCATACATGTAACACATCAATATCAGCCATACATGTAACACACCAATATCAGCCATACATGTAACACACCAATATCTGCCATACATGTAACACACCAATATCTGCCATACATGTAACACACCAATATCTGCCATACATGTAACACACCAATATCTGCCATACATGTAACACACCAATATCTGCCATACATGTAACACACCAATATCAGCCATACATGTAACACACCAATATCTGCCATACATGTAACACACCAATATCTGCCATACATGTAACACACCAATATATGCCATACATGTAACACACCAATATCTGCCATACATGTAACACACCAATATCTGCCATACATGTAACACACCAATATCAGCCATACATATAACACACCAATATCAGCCATACATGTAACACATCAATATCAGCCATACATGTAACACATCAATATCAGCCATACATGTAACACACCAATATCTGCCATACATGTAACACACCAATATCTGCCATACATGTAACACACCAATATCAGCCATACATGTAACACACCAATATCTGCCATACATGTAACACACCAATATCTGCCATACATGTAACACACCAATATATGCCATACATGTAACACACCAATATCTGCCATACATGTAACACACCAATATCTGCCATACATGTAACACACCAATATCAGCCATACATGTAACACACCAATATCTGCCATACATGTAACACACCAATATCAGCCATACATGTAACACACCAATATCTGCCACACATGTAACACATCAATATCAGCCATACATGTAACACACAAATATCAGCCATACATGTAACACATCAATATCAGCCATACATGTAACACACCAATATCAGCCATACATGTAACACACCAATATCTGCCACACATGTAACACACCAATATCAGCCATACATGTAACACACCAATATCAGCCATACATGTAACACACCAATATCAGCCATACATGTAACACACCAATATCAGCCATACATGTAACACACCAATATCAGCCATACATGTAACACACCAATATCTGCCATACATGTAACACACCAATATCAGCCATACATGTAACACACCAATATCAGCCATACATGTAACACACCAATATCAGCCATACATGTAACACACCAATATCAGCCATACATGTAACACATCAATATCAGCCATACATGTAACACACCAATATCTGCCACACATGTAACACATCAATATGAGCCATACATATAACACACCAATATCAGCCATACATGTAACACACCAATATCAGCCATACATGTAACACACCAATATCAGCCATACATGTAACACACCAATATCAGCCATACATGCACACATCAATATCAGCCATACATGTAACACACCAATATCTGCCATACATGTAACACACCAATATCAGCCATACATGTAACACACCAATATCAGCCATACATGTAACACACTAATATCTGCCATAAATGTGACACACCAATATCTGCCATACATTTAACGCACCAATATCAGCCATACATGTAACACACCAATATCAGCCATACATGTAACACATCAATATCAGCCATACATGTAACACACCAATATCTGCCATACATGTAACACACCAATATCTGCCATACATGTAACACACCAATATCAGACATACATGTAACACACCAATATCTGCCACACATGTAACACATCAATATCAGCCATACATGTAACACACCAATATCAGCCATACATGTAACACATCAATATCAGCCATACATGTAACACACCAATATCAGCCATACATGTAACACACCAGTATCTGCCACACATGTAACACACCAATATCAGCCATACATGTAACAAACCAATATCAGCCATACATGTAACACACCAATATCAGCCATACATGTAACACACCAATATCAGCCATACATGTAACACACCAATATCAGCCATACATGTAACACACCAATATCTGCCATACATGTAACACACCAATATCAGCCATACATTTAACACACCAATATCAGCCATACATGTAACACACCAATATCAGCCATACATGTAACACACCAATATCAGCCATACATGTAACACATCAATATCAGCCATACATGTAACACACCAATATCAGCCATACATGTAACACACCAATATCAGCCACACATGTAACACATCAATATGAGCCATACATGTAACACACCAATATCAGCAATACATGTAACACACCAATATCAGCCCATACATGTAACACACCAATATCAGCCATACATGTAACACACCAATATCAGCCATACATATAACACACCAATATCTGCCATACATGTAACACACCAATATCAGCCATACATGTAACACACCAATATCAGCCATACATGTAACACACCAATATCAGCCATACATGCACACATCAATATCAGCTATACATGTAACACACTAATATCTGCCATACATGTAACACACCAATATCAGCCATACATGTAACACACCAATATCAGCCATACATGTAACACACCAATATCTGCCATACATGTAACACATCAATATCAGCCATACATGTAACACACCAATATCAGCCATACATGTAACAAATTAATATCAGCCATACATGTAACACACCAGAAACAGCCATACATGTAACACACCAATATCAGCCATACATGTAACAAATCAATATCAGCCATACATGTAACACACCAGAATCAGCCATACATGTAACACACCAATATCAGCCATACATGTAACACACCAATATCTGCCATACATGTAACACATCAATATCAGCCATACATGTAACACACCAATATCAGCCATACATGTAACAAATCAATATCAGCCATACATGTAACACACCAGAATCAGCCATACATGTAACACACCAATATCAGCCATACATGTAACACATCAATATGAGCCATACATGTAACACACCAATATCAGCCATACATGTAACACACCAATATCAGCCATACATGTAACAAATCAATATCAGCCATACATGTAACACACCAATATCAGCCATACATGTAACACACCAATATCAGCCATACATGTAACACATCAATATGAGCCATACATGTAACACACCAATATCAGCCATTCATGTAACACACCAATATCAGCCATACATGTAACACACCAATATCAGCCATACATGTAACACACCAATATCAGCCATACATGTAACACATCAATATCAGCCATACATGTAACACACCAATATCTGCCACACATGTAACACATCAATATCAGCCATACATGTAACACACCAATATCAGCCATACATGTAACACACCAATATCAGCCATACATGTAACACACTATATCAGCCATACATGTAAAAAATCATATCAGCCATACATGTAACACACCAATATCAGCCATACATGTAACACACCAATATCAGCCATACATGCACACATCAATATCAGCCATACATGTAACACACCAATATCTGCCATACATGTAACACACCAATATCAGCCAAACATGTAACACACCAATATCAGCCATACATGTAACACACCAATATGTGCCATACATGTAACACACCAATATCTGCCATACATATAACACACCAATATCAGCCATACATGTAACACACCAATATCAGCCATACATGCACACATAATATCAGCCATACATGTAACACACCAATATCTGCCATACATGTAACACACCAATATCTGCCATACATGTAACGCACCAATATCAGCCATACATTTAACACACCAATATCAGCCATACATGTAACACACCAATATCAGCCATACATGTAACACACCAATATCTGCCATACATGTAACACACCAATATCTGCCATACATGTAACACACCAATATCAGCCATACATGTAACACACCAATATCTGCCACACATGTAACACATCAATATCAGCCATACATGTAACACACAAATATCAGCCATACATGTAACACATCAATATCAGCCATACATGTAACACACCAATATCAGCCATACATGTAACACACCAATATCTGCCACACATGTAACACACCAATATCAGCCATACATGTAACACACCAATATCAGCCATACATGTAACACACCAATATCAGCCATACATGTAACACACCAATATCAGCCATACATGTAACACACCAATATCAGCCATACATGTAACACACCAATATCTGCCATACATGTAACACACCAATATCAGCCATACATGTAACACACCAATATCAGCCATACATGTAACACACCAATATCAGCCATACATGTAACACACCAATATCAGCCATACATGTAACACATCAATATCAGCCATACATGTAACACACCAATATCTGCCACACATGTAACACATCAATATGAGCCATACATATAACACACCAATATCAGCCATACATGTAACACACCAATATCAGCCATACATGTAACACACCAATATCAGCCATACATGTAACACACCAATATCAGCCATACATGTAACACACCAATATCTGCCATACATGTAACACACCAATATCAGCCATACATGTAACACACCAATATCAGCCATACATGTAACACACCAATATCAGCCATACATGCACACATCAATATCAGCCATACATGTAACACACCAATATCTGCCATACATGTAACACACCAATATCAGCCATACATGTAACACACCAATATCAGCCATACATGTAACACACCAATATCAGCCATACATGTAACACACCAATATCAGCCATACATGTAACACACCAATATCAGCCATACATGTAACACACCAATATCAGCCATACATGAACACATCAATATCAGCCATACATGTAACACACCAATATCTGCCATACATGTAACACACCAATATCAGCCATACATGTAACACACCAATATCAGCCATACATGTAACACACCAATATCTGCCATACATGTAACACACCAATATCTGCCATACATATAACACACCAATATCAGCCATACATGTAACACACCAATATCAGCCATACATGCACACATCAATATCAGCCATACATGTAACACACCAATATCTGCCATACATGTAACACACCAATATCTGCCATACATGTAACGCACCAATATCAGCCATACATGTAACACATCAATATCAGCCATACATGTAACACACCAATATCTGCCATACATGTAACACACCAATATCTGCCATACATGTAACACACCAATATCAGCCATACATGTAACACACCAGTATCAGCCATACATGTAACACATCAATATCTGCCATACATGTAACACACCAATATCAGCCATACATGTAACACACCAATATCAGCCATACATGTAACACACCAATATCTGCCATACATGTAACACACCAATATCTGCCACACATGTAACACACCAATATCAGCCATACATGTAACACATCAATATCAGCCATACATGTAACACACCAATATCAGCCATACATGTAACACCCCAATATCTGCCATACATGTAACACACCAATATCAGCCATACATGTAACACACCAATATCAGCCACACATGTAACACATCAATATGAGCCATACATGTAACACATCAATATGAGCCATACATGTAACACAACAATATCAGCCATACATGTAACACACCAATATCTGCCACACATGTAACACATCAATATCAGCCATACATGTAACACACCAATATCTGCCACACATGTAACACATCAATATGAGCCATACATGTAACACACCAATATCAGCCATACATGTAACACACCAATATCAGCCATACATGTAACAAATCAATATCAGCCATACATGTAACACACCAATATCAGCCATACATGTAACACACCAATATCAGCCATACATGCACACATCAATATCAGCCATACATGTAACACATCAATATCAGCCATACATGTAACACACCAATATCAGCCATACATGTAACACACCAATATCAGCCATACATGTAACACACCAATATCTGCCATACATGTAACACACCAATATCTGCCATACATATAACACACCAATATCAGCCATACATTTAACACACCAATATCAGCCATACATGTAACACACCAATATCAGCCATACATGCAACACACCAATATCAGCCATACATGTAACAAATCAATATCAGCCATACATGTAACACACCAATATCAGCCATACATGTAACACACCAATATCAGCCATACATGTAACACACCAATATCAGCCATACATGTAACAAATCAATATCAGCCATACATGTAACACACCAATATCAGCCATACATGTAACACACCAATATCAGCCATACATGCACACATCAATATCAGCCATACATGTAACACATCAATATCAGCCATACATGTAACACACCAATATCAGCCATACATGTAACACACCAATATCAGCCATACATGTAACACACCAATATCTGCCATACATGTAACACACCAATATCTGCCATACATATAACACACCAATATCAGCCATACATTTAACACACCAATATCAGCCATACATGTAACACACCAATATCAGCCATACATGTAACACACCAATATCTGCCATACATGTAACACACCAATATCTGCCATACATATAACACACCAATATCAGCCATACATTTAACACACCAATATCAGCCATACATGTAACACACCAATATCAGCCATACATGCAACACACCAATATCAGCCATACATGTAACAAATCAATATCAGCCATACATGTAACACACCAATATCAGCCATACATGTAACACACCAATATCAGCCATACATGTAACACACCAATATCAGCCATACATGTAACAAATCAATATCAGCCATACATGTAACACACCAATATCAGCCATACATGTAACACACCAATATCAGCCATACATGCACACATCAATATCAGCCATACATGTAACACATCAATATCAGCCATACATGTAACACACCAATATCAGCCATACATGTAACACACCAATATCAGCCATACATGTAACACACCAATATCTGCCATACATGTAACACACCAATATCTGCCATACATATAACACACCAATATCAGCCATACATTTAACACACCAATATCAGCCATACATGTAACACACCAATATCAGCCATACATGTAACACACCAATATCTGCCATACATGTAACACACCAATATCTGCCATACATATAACACACCAATGTCAGCCATACATTTAACACACCAATATAAGCCATACATGTAACACATCAATATCAGCCATACATGTAACACACCAATATCTGCCATACATGTAACACACCAATATCAGCCATACATGTAACACACCAATATCTGCCATACATGTAACACACCAATATCTGCCATACATGTAACACACCAATATCTGCCATTCATGTAACACACCAATATATGCCATACATGTAACACACCAATATCTGCCATACATGTAACACACCAATATCTGCCATACATGTAACACACCAATATCAGCCATACATATAACACACCAATATCAGCCATACATGTAACACATCAATATCAGCCATACATGTAACACACCAATATCTGCCATACATGTAACACACCAGTATCAGCCATACATGTAACACACCAATATATGCCATACATGTAACACACCAATATCTGCCATACATGTAACACATCAATATCAGCCATACATGTAACACACCAATATCTGCCATACATGTAACACACCAATATATGCCATACATGTAACACACCAATATCTGCCATACATGTAACACATCAATATCAGCCATACATGTAACACACCAATATCTGCCATACATGTAACACACCAATATCAGCCATACATGTAACACACCAATATCAGCCATACATGTAACACACCAATATCAGCCATACATGTAACACACCAATATATGCCATACATGTAACACACCAATATCTGCCATACATGTAACACATCAATATCAGCCATACATGTAACACATCAATATCAGCCATACATGTAACACACCATTATCAGCCATACATGTAACACATCAATATCAGCCATACATGTAACACACCAATATCAGCCATACATGTAACACATCAATATCAGCCATACATGTAACACACCATTATCAGCCACACATGTAACACACCAATATCTGCCATACATGTAACACACCAATATCAGCCATACATATAACACACCAATATCAGCCATACATGTAACACATCAATATCAGCCATACATGTAACACATCAATATCAGCCATACATGTAACACATCAATATCAGCCATACATGTAACACATCAATATCAGCCATACATGTAACACATCAATATCAGCCATACATATAACACATCAATATCAGCCATACATGTAACACATCAATATCAGCCATACATGTAACACATCAATATCAGCTATACATGTAACACATCAATATCAGCCATACATGTAACACATCAATATCAGCCATACATGTAACACACCAATATCAGCCATACATGTAACACATCAATATCAGCCATACATGTAACACACCAATATCTGCCATACATGTAACACATCAATATCAGCCATACATGTAACACACCAATATCTGCCATACATGTAACACATCAATATCAGCCATACATGTAACACACCAATATCAGCCATACATGTAACACACCAATATCAGCCATACATGTAACACATCAATATCAGCCATACATGTAACACACCAATATCAGCCATACATGTAACACACCAATATCAGCCATACATATAACACATCAATATCAGCCATACATGTAACACATCAATATCAGCCATACATGTAACACATCAATATCAGCTATACATGTAACACATCAATATCAGCCATACATGTAACACACCAATATCTGCCATACATGTAACACATAAATATCAGCCATACATGTAACACACCAATATCAGCCATACATGTAACACATCAATATCAGCCATACATGTAACACACCAATATCAGCCATACATGTAACACACCAATATCAGCCATACATGTAACACATCAATATCAGCCATACATGTAACACATCAATATCAGCCATACATGTAACACACCAAAATCAGACATACATGTAACACACCAGTATCAGCCATACATGTAACACACCAATATCTGCCATACATGTAACACATCAATATCAGCCATACATGTAACACACCAATATCAGCCATACATGTAACACATCAATATCAGCCATACATGTAACACACCAAAATCAGACATACATGTAACACACCAGTATCAGCCATACATGTAACACACCAATATCAGCCATACATGTAACACACCAAAATCAGACATACATGTAACACACCAGTATCAGCCATACATGTAACACACCAAAATCAGACATACATGTAACACACCAATATCAGCCATACATGTAACACACCAATATCAGCCATACATGTAACACACCAATATCAGCCATACATTCTATTAACACGAGCCATGGAACAACATCTGGAATTTCAAACTAAGATTTGGAGCTGGGAGATCGCTATCAAACATTTCTCCGTTTCATTGTTTTGTACATGGGCCCTTGTTGACTACAGTAGTGTTGTGATGTTTGGACATGGGCCCTTGTTGACTACAGTAGTTTTGTGATGTGTGTACATGGGCCCTTGTTGACTACAGTAGTGTCGTGATGTTTGTACATGGGCCCTTGTTGACTACAGTAGTGTCGTGATGTGTGTACATGGGCCCTTGTTGACTACAGTAGTGTCATGATGTGTGTACATGGGCCCTTGTTGTCTACAGTAGTGTCGTGATGTTTGTACATGGGCCCTTGTTGACTACAGTAGTGTTGTGATGTATGTACATGGGCCCTTGTTGACTACAGTAGTGTTGCCGTGTTGCGACGTCAATCTTTGATGCCATGTTGTGATGCTAAGCTGACATGTCATGCTGTGATGTAATGTTATGATGTCATGATATGACCTTGGGTTGGAGCTGTAGACTCAGGCTCCAAGCAGTAGTCTTATTCTCTGGACATCACAGACTAACATAAGAATAACATGCCGAAGAGACGTGCATTGATTCAATAAAACCCAACAATTGTTTTAGCGACGTGGAAAGCCAAGACGTAGTCTCGCAAATTAACCAAAAAATATTTTAACCGGAATCTAGACTGCGCGTTTTCCTTTATAAACAAAACAACGTGTGCTGACGTCATGACGTCATAAATTATTTCTTTTGTTTCACCTGCACTTATCGTTTAATCCGGAGTGACGTCCTATGTCCGTCATTCCTAGTCGTTAAATAGTTTCTTTCGCTGCAAACCAAATTATGATTATAATCTACCTTAACAACGAGATAAAGGAACATTGGCCTTGCAACACGCCCCCCCCCCTCACGAACCTCCACCCTTCTCTCATCCTTTTCAACTCCATGTCCCATTGGGTCACAATACGCTATTTACAAAGCTGCAACATCACTGCTCATCGTCTGTCTAAAAGCGGCCTGACAAGAACCTCCAGGTATTGCCTCCATAGTGTCCTCTGTGGACGCTCACCCTGGGGGCTGCCCTCATTGCTGGTATTTAACCCCGAATTCACTGACAAACGTGTGTACCGGAGCAGGCGACAGTCAATCGAGTCCAGCCTAACAAAAACATATTACACACACAGGGAAATTGACGAGTGTTATGGATCACTGATTTCTATTGAGCCACCTTTCCTTTATTTCCCCCCATCCCCACGATATCATTAATATAAACAATTGTACCTGTGAGTGGGCTGGGTAGGGTGGGGGGGGGGGTTGCAAACAAACACTAACCTCGTTACCTCTTATCATTACGGGGCCCCCATACACAGCCTACCCCCAAGCCCAAGGGATGGGGCGTCTCCAGCAGTGCGCATGACCGGAACAAGTTGTAAAACAGGACCAATTTCCATGCGGCTTTTGTTTCTGCCAGTTTTCATCCCGGCTCCTTTCGCCGGTGAGCCCCCCAATCGCTAAAATGATTTGCGGCCATTAGTTAAAGACCGAGCTAACATGGCGAGGATCTGGCATATAGCGATTTTCATTAGTGGGGGTAAACAAACTGCTCTCTCGCGTGAGTTGTCTCATTGTGCCCTCCCTTTGCTTGCGCATGCTCTTTAACTCCCAAGGCGACCTCTAGCCCTCGTGACCCCCCTCCCCCAATCCTTCCCTCTGTATTCTGTACAAAAGTAGGGCACTCTTCCAATCTTTTTTTAAAAATCGTTTTGTTATCGCACGATTTAATTCTTTTCTTTTTCGTTCCTTTATTTTCTTTATCTTGTTCTCACATGGAACAATTAATTCTACATCATAGTCAGACATTGATGCTTTAGTTTCGAAACCTTGTTTTCTATTGATGAAAGAAACTTCTCTGTGTTAGAATTTATTTAAATAAAGACTACTTCACTATGGTCATGTAAAGATTACTTCACTATGGTCATGTAAAGACTACTTCACTATGGTCATGTAAAGACTACTTCACTGTGGTCATGTAAAGACTACTTCACTATGATCATGTAAAGACTATTTCACTATGATCATGTAAAGACTACTTCACTATGGTCATGTAAAGACTACTTCACTATGGTCATGTAAAGACTACTTCACTGTGATCATATAATGACTACTTCACTGTGGTCATATAATGACTACTTCACTGTGGTCATATGAGGACTACTAGACTATGGTCATATAATGACTACTTCACTGTGGTCATATGAGGACTACTAGACTATGGTCATACAATGACTACTTCATTGTGGTCATATGAGGACTACTAGACTATGGTCATACAAGGACTACTTCATTGTGGTCATATGAGGACTACTAGACTATGGTCATACAATGACTACTTCACTGTGGTCATATGAGGACTACTAGACTATGGTCATGTAAAGACTACTTCACTGTTGTTGCATAAAGACTACTTCACACTGGGGTAATATACTTGCTATTTCATACAATGGTCACATTCTGGCTATTTCATACAATGGTCACATTCTGGCTATTTCATACAATGGTCACATTCTGGCTATTTCATACAATGGTCACATTCTGGCTATTTCATACAATGGTCACATTCTGGCTATTTCATACAATGGTCAAATATCGGCTATTTTATACAATGGTTATTTTCTGGCTATTTCATACAATTTCACATTCTGGCTATTTCATACAAAGGTGACATTCTGGCTATTTCATACAATGGTCATATTCCGGCTTTTTCCTACAATGGTCACATATCACACATGCTCATGCTGTTAATGTAATCGATATAGGCCATTTATCACAGCGAATATTTAATGGATATTTCCCATTGTCAACGCCCTGAGTCCGTTACACTGCTGTCATGATGTTCTCTATGTTGACGCCCTACTCTCTTACACTGCCGTCATTACGTTCTCTATGTTGACGCCCCTACTCCCTTACACTGCTGTCATTACGTTCTCTTTGGTGACGCCCTCACTCCCTTACACTGCTGTCATGAAGTTCTTTATATTATCAAACGTATCTGTGTAGTTTTTCATATGTCATGTCTTGGTGACCCTTACCCAAGTTAAAGAAATCATCATATTCTTGTTAAGATGTTTGTCATATACCGGCGCTGTTACGCAGTACGCTAGACAGATTTTTCCGATATCGCGTTCTTTTTTCCTTTTTAAGATCTACGCAGTGGCGTAGCTAGGGTTGGTCGCACGCGTCGTGGGCCAAGTTTTTTTGCCGCCCCTTTCAACGAAAACATTCTGCAGTTAGCGGAAAATACCACCCCTTTGATATAAAGCAAAAAGTGTCATCCGTGGTTGTCCGCCCCTATCCGCACCATCCCCCCACCGCCCCAATGCCTAAGCCATGGATTTATACCATCTATCCATATTTAACTAAGGGAATTGCTGCAAAATGTCCCATGATCTGTCCTGCGAGCAATGTGTTGACGTTTAGTGTTACCTTTAAGCACTAACATTTGTTGGACAAATCCTTGCTCATATAGAGTCAACAAATCTTTGCTCATATTGAGTCAACAAATCCTTGCTCATATCGAGTCAACAAATCCTTGCTCATATTGAGTCAAAAATTCCTTGCTCATATTGAGTTAACAAATCCTTGCTCATATCGAGTCAACAAATCCTTGCTCATATTGAGTCAACAATTCCTTGCTCATATTGAGTCAACAAATCCTTGCTCATATTGAGTCCAATATTATGTTGGCCTGGATGGAATATTTGCATGTTCAGATGTTAATCTCTGTAACAAATTGTATCCATCACCACATATACAACAGATCGGCCGTACACGTGTGGTTGATACATATGTGGCGCGTGACCTCCTGTTCTTCTCCCCCCCCCCCCCCCCACACACGCACGTCACACTCTGAGATCATAAATCCGAGCACGCAGGTCGCACGTAACATCAATTTAATGATGTTATTTGTTTTCATTCCACCGTCCCGTTCCCTGCAGCAAGTCATCCACAGCCCGTGGCCTTTGGTCTGCTGCTTGTAATCTCATCGTCCCTTTCCCGTCCATGAAACCGTGTGATGACAAGTACAACAATGGCGGAAGCTGGCCAAGAGAGAAGGGACGTAACCCAGCGGTCGTGCAGGACACCTTTCGACTGGTGTCACCCGGTGACGTCATGACCTATTGTTCCCCCCCCCCCCCCCGCCCTCCCCGCCGCTCACTCACGCTGTCCCCATCTAACGTTGATTTACGCTCAAGAATTAAAATCCAATAGATACAAATAAGGGGAGAGTGATCGCCATGATCACGTTACGCATCGTTGGGAACTAAGGACTCACCCGAGCGAAGCGAACGCTCCGTGTGCTAAAAAAGCTATCTCTCCCTCTCTCTCTCTCACTCCCTCACGCACCCACATATACACTCACAAAGAGAGGGGGAGAAAAAGGCCGTGAGCAGTGATACTTAACGATGCCTAATTCGCGTTCCTAGCTCGGCCTCGTGTGTAGCAGAGATATGTAATGGACCGTTGGGGTGGGGGGGCGTGTACATTATGTATAGCCGCGGACAATGGGGTCGGATTGTCCGGGGAACGGATGCCCGCCGAGGTGAGCTACTGGTACCTCATCGATTACTAAACGTTCATCGATTGGCGACAGTGACTTACCCGCGATTGCCAGCAGTTCCGAGGGGACGTACAATGGAGTAGTGAACCAGGGTCATGTTTACCAGCCGTTCTAAGGGACGGACAATAGGCTTGTGAAGTAGGGGCATGCTTACCAGCAGTTTCAAGAGGATGGGAGCACAGAATAACGAAATGACCAATGGAGCACCATTTAAATATATGTAAAACTTTCTCCGGTCAATTAATACGTTTTCCGAACAACTGTTGAACGCGCAGCAAACCTGGTCCCATCCAGAAATTGGATACACTCCAGAAGTTTAAAAAAACATGAATTCTCCGTAGAAGCGTAGTTTCAACCTTTCAGAGCTTAGGTCCAACCTTTCAGAGCGTAGGTACAAACTTTCAGAGCGTAGGTCCAATCTTTCAGAGCGTAGGTCCAACCTTTCAGAGAGTAGGTCCAACCTTTCAGAGCGTAGGTACAACCTTTCAGAGCGTAGGTCCAACCTTTCAGAGAGTAGGTCCAACCTTTCAGAGCTTAGATCCAACCTTTCAGAGCGTAGGTCCAAACTTTATGGGCGCAGGTCCCACCAATGTCTTGTTTAATGGACAATTGTGGCAGGCCATTCAATTGAACCTGAGGTATTGAATGAGTTATTTTAAGTTTGAAAAACTTTCTTCTGCACTTGCTGTGCGGTCACTGGTTCAGTTAAATTTGTTTTGTACGCGATCGTAGCTTTTCGGAAACGTATCTGCCCGCCACACCCGCAACTCTTGGTCCACCATCTACAAAATAATAATAATAATAATTCTATCCTGAAATATTCTTCAGGCGTCATTTGTGTCTCTTCTCTAAATTCATATTCACCCCCCCCCCCTTTTTTTTTCTCTTCACATCTTCGCCTATTGACGCATTCTATGAACTCTTCTATGAACACTTCTGTGAACACTTCTGTGAACACTTCTGTGAACACTTCTGTGAAACACTTCTGTGAAACACTTCTGTGAAACACTTCTGTGAAACACTTCTGTGAAACACTTCTGTGAAACACTTCTGTGAAACACTTCTGTGAAACACTTCTGTGAAACACTTCTGTGAAACACTTCTGTGAAACACTTCTGTGAAACACTTCTGTGAAACACTTCTGTGAAACACTTCTGTGAAACACTTCTGTGAAACACTTCTGTGAAACACTTCTGTGAAACACTTCTGTGAAACACTTCTGTGAAACACTTCTGTGAAACACTTCTGTGAAACACTTCTGTGAAACACTTCTGTGAAACACTTCTGTGAAACACTTCTGTGAAACACTTGCTGGAAGTCTTCGTTTCTCGTGCACTCTCCCTTGCGGTCGTCCTTGACGATGCAATCCTTCTCTGTATTTTGGTGAAGAAAACGAATAAGGCATTATACAGGTTTAATAGCTACATCAAGTTGCATAGGAAAAGCCATGTAAAGTCTCCATATCTGCGTATATTTGTCTCAGATAATCATGGTCTCCCAGATTTCTGAGTCATGCCTCTCATGTATTTTATACATTGATACATTAATCATTAATGTCTAAAGTGTACCAGGTAGTGGTGTGGCCTCATACCGGTATTAACAATCTTTTAATACCCTCATTTCCTTTGTTCTAATGTGTAACTATTCCAACTGTTAAAACTATTTGTGTACATTTATATTATTATTATCCTATACCATTTAACTTTCTAAAATGTGTTCTTATTTTTATTGTAATCCATTAATTAATGTGTTTTATTATTTTATCTTCCAGCCGCACTAATTGGCTGGTTGGGTTTTTTGGTTTTCGGTTTTATTCTTGTATAAATAAACAACGCTACCCTTCTCACCTTCCTGAGTTTGTTCAGTGAGTTCTACCACACGAGCTTACACATATATCAACTGTTTAGTCTACATCGCCTCTGCCAGTCAGATGACTTTTTTTTTTAGATAAGATATATGAAATTAAGGACTTATTCCGCTCGAGATCTTATCCCGAAAGTGGCCTTATTTCGGACCTCAGTCGCAGGCCGCAGCTGTACAACTAAACGTTATGAAGCTTTAGAATCTCGTTTAAACCAAACTGGACATCGAACGAAACTCATCCTTACAATCCGCCCTTATGATGTGATTGTTATAGAATTGTCATATACCACTAGCAGCCCTGACACAGCAGACTCTGACACTAGCAGACCCTGACACTAGCAGACCCTGACACTAGCAGACCCTGACACTAGCAGACCCTGACACTAGCAGACCCTGACACTAGCAGACCCTGCCACTAGCAGACCCTGACACTAGCAGGATATTCTCAACCCCCCCCTCCCAACTTATGATCTTCAAGCGGGATGTCACGGAGTTTATAGGTCCTCTGAGTTTAATAAGGCACATGTGTGGCGTATGTAACTAGATTTAAAGAAGAATGGTTTCAGGTGAGTTGACTTCAATCAATTGTCTTGTACGTTACAATAGTATACGTTAATTTATTTCTTTATGGTGAGACTTCATTGTACTTTTAAGAATGGAAAGTGTGTTAGGGTGAGACTTCGTTGTACTTTTAAGAATGGAAAGTGTGTGAGGGTGAAAATTCGTTGTACTTACGTATAGGATGTGTGTGAGGGTGAGACCTCATTGTACTTTTTACAATGGAAAGTGTGTGAGGGTGAGACTTCGTTGGACTTAAGGATCGGAGGTGTGTGAAAAGTAATGGTGTCTATAATGTGACTTTTTTGTCTAAAGCATAACATGGATGACCTCTAAGTGAACGCCCCGTGGCTTTTTCAGAATTTGAACCTACTGCAAAACTGTTATCTGGTCAAGGACTTGGGGTGACGAACAGTGCTTGTGGGGGCCCCGCGTGTAGCCATTATAATTGTTACAACTTCACATCTGTTACTGTTTACTCCGTTCCTGTCTAGGGTTAACGAATATACTCTGTCACACAAAGGTTCACAATAATGACCAACAACAGTGTCCAAAGTAAATTATGTGTTTATTACTATATACTAAACTATACACTTGTTACACAAATATATCTTGCAGTAACACAGCACACTCAGGCAACAAACCCTACAATGACTCTAACAAATCTACTATCTCTATTACTACTCTCGACTCTACACTAACTCTAAGGATCTACTCTGGCTCTACTACTCCTGTCTCTACTACTGGCTCTGGCTCTACTCTGTCAACTACCTCCTGGGTCTACTTCTGGCTCTGGCTCTACTCTGTCAACTACCTCCTGGGTCTACTTCTGGCTCTGGCTCTACTCTGTCAACTACCTCCTGGATCTACTTCTGGCTCTGGCTCTACTCTGTCAACTACCTCCTGGGTCTACCTCTTGTTAACTAACCCAACTACCCAGCTCACAGCTCTTATCCCCTCCGTCTGTTCACCCCCACCCAGCTACACTAATTGCTCAACACGAACCAATTTCACCTCTGACCCCACAATCTTGCCCTAACACAACATCTCACAGTCGCCATCCGCCAGACCAGAATTCATTAACGATCCATGTCGTAACAATAATATTATATATTATTAATAAATATACAATCTTACATTATAGTGTGTAATTTCCAGTGAATACAAATTCAGAGCTATAAGAAAATTAAATGCCAATAGTTCCAGTTCCCCATACTATTCCTTAAAGGTCAACTGTGTTAAGACCTTCGTAGAAACGAGGGAGTAAGTTCAAGCATGGAAAGGAAGTATACAGTGGAAGAAGATATGCTTAGACGTGAAAATAAAAGACAGACGCTTAAGCGGACGTTTCGGCTAGACGCCTTCTTTTTCAGCAGACTTTTCAGCAGACTTTTCAGCAGGCTTTTCAGCAGACTTTTCAGAAGTCTTTTCAGCAGACTTTTCAGCAGACTTTTCAGCAGACAATAAAAAACAAGAAACAACGGATAAACTTAAATGAAAAAAAAAAATACATTTTCGAACATCTCAATAAAGTAACTGTAAATCAAAGCTCAGAGCAGGAAGCGATCTACGTTATTGTTTGGAACGGAAGTTGAGTTGCTCAAAACTAAAATATGGGTCCCCCTTTGTTCTGTTGTGCGTACTATCACGATAAAAGAATTTAAGTATTACTAATGTAAAATTTTAACCAGCAAGAATTGAGAAAAGATATGGAGGGCAATGAACGATCACTTGTGAGTATTTGATTGATACTCACTGGTGATCCTTTATTTCCTTACATTTCTATTCTCAGTTTTTGCTGGTTAAAATTTTACATTCATTTTACGTGGTGATGGGGGGGGGGGGCCGAAAATCTGAATTAATTCGTTTTGATTCTTCACTCTCGCCGGTGGATTTGTGCAAGACACTAGAGCCCTGATGGATACATCTCATCTGCCGCTGTGCTCAACTCCGTTGAAATGGGAAGTGACCGGGATGGCTTGTTTTGTTTCAATATTCAGAAGATGTTCACGGAACCTATCAGATAGGCTTCATTCCGTCTAAGCAAATGTAACAGAATCGACATCTTCCGCATTTTCTTCTTTATACGGAGGTGCGGCAATTTCAGCCAACTATATGCATTTCTCGTGGTGGAGTGGTACGGAAAAAATGCCTCCCGCAGTGGACCCTCCCTTCGGCAACACCTCTACTACGCCACTCCACCAAAAAACGTTATGTTGGAGACTTTGTACATTAAAAGCCCACCCCAACCCCCTTATTTTATAATGTTTCCATCTATTTAGTAATATGCAATTTTATAAAGTAGACTAAGACAAAATAAGAATTAATTTAAACAACAAATGACAATCGTTTTGAGTAATGAGAAATACATGAAATGAAAGAATCAGCCTTTGACCCAAGACATGCTTACAAGAAAACCATCTCAGCGATGTGATGAACAAATCTTTGTCTCATACAGTTGTTGCACTATGACTTAATTTAAAATAAAAAAATAATATATAAATATATATGCTTGCAGAGATGCTGCTGGTTTTCTCACATTCAGCAGGGCTAGTTTATAGTGTTGTTTCTTGTGATGACAAAGGCTTGCTGACATGGTGCAGGTTTGTTAAAATTCAGCGGGGCTAGCCTCCAGACCTCGCCTGTATTTATGCTTAGATTTTGTCTTTTTCCATCATGGTGACCTCCGCTGAAGTCGTGAGAACATAATATAGAATGCCTTTTATCCTGATCCTTAAACCACTAAAGCAAATCATGGTGACTCTATTACTTATGGATCACCCAATATTAAATAGGTCATTTTGTAGACTAAGGAAAGTTTTAAGATTCAACACTGCTTCCTTTTGAAACAAGATATATTTAGAAAGTTATGGTCGTTTTAACCAATGCCAACAGTGGACATTGAGGACCCTGTCTCATTATCGTGTATGACACATTGTCTTGTATGCCACATTGTCGTGTTAAGTGGGGCACGAGTTGGTTCTGTTATCACGCTGTGTGTGAACAAGACACCCGCTGATATAACTGCTGGGCAACGGTGAAGGTAAAAATGATACCTCGGAGATTTCTGGGATGTAGCGTCATAACAGTATGTTTACTGCGTCACTCAGACGTCAGAAGTGTTCTTAGAAAATTGAGTGGTTCATGCGAGAGTTTCCCAAGTGACAAGTTTCATTCTCCATGGATGGAACTGTTCAGGCGTATACAAGTGAGCTAACTAACGCACAATTTCTGTTCAGGGTTTGAGATTAATTTCTTATGGCCCCGGCTAGTACGCTCCATCTGTTGAGCTGTTTCTTATAACCCCGGCTAGTACACTCCATCTGTTGAGCTGTTTCTTATAACCCCGGCTAGTACACTCCATCTGTTGAGCTGTTTCTTATAACCCCGGCTAGTACACTCCATCTGTTGAGCTGTGTCTTATAACCTCGGCTAGTACACTCCATCTGTTGAGCTGTTTCTTATAACCCCGGCTAGTACACTCCATCTGTTGAGCTGTGTCTTATAACCTCGGCTAGTACACTCCATCTGTTGAGCTGTTTCTTATAACCTCGGCTAGTACACTCCATCTGTTGAGCTGTTTCTTATAACCTCGGCTAGTACACTCCATCTGTTGAGCTGTTTCTTATAACCCCGGCTAGTACACTCCATCTGTTGAGCTGTGTCTTATAACCTCGGCTAGTACACTCCATCTGTTGAGCTGTTTCTTATAACCCCGGCTAGTACACTCCATCTGTTGAGCTGTTTCTTATAACCTCGGCTAGTACACTCCATCTGTTGAGCTGTTTCTTATAACCCCGGCTAGTAACTCCATCTGTTGAGCTGTGTCTTATAACCTCGGCTAATACACTCCATCTGTTGAGCTGCTTCTTATAACCCCGGCTAATACACTCCATCTGTTGAGCTGTGTCTTACAACATTGTCCTCGCGTAGGGCTCTCCCGCCGCCCTGGCCTCCCTTGAAACATCTAGTGACGGACATTCGGTCAACAGATGCGTTAAAGTTTCTGGGACCAGGCTGCAATGCCGGCAGGTAGGGACCCTGTTAATATCTATCCTATTGAAGTATGTGTTGATGGGACAGTGCTCGGTACGTATTTGTGTCACTAGACTCTGTTGTCTACGACCTAACCCCACCGAGGGACTTGTCTACCAGGAGGCGGCTGTCAAGGTCATGAAATCAGTGAGAGTTTGTGTGTTGTGAAATTGGGCACAAATTGGACTTGTGAACGAAGGTGAACGATTTTCATATCACGAGTACATGAGATGGTGAAGGGATAAAAGGGCGTGTTGTTTTTTTTACGTGACGGACGTGAGAGTGGACTATCAGGTGTGCGAGACATAACTTAGGTTTGATAGGTCGTGTGGCAGTGCTATTGTCGAGTTGTATGATACTTGTACACAGTTATCATATGTGTCGAATAAATTGTGTGATTATATAGTTGAATAATAAAGTACTGCTAGCTTAC